>CM060966.1:118897817-119067817 GCA_030765045.1 Tenodera sinensis
GCGCTTTTAAGGTAAGTACCGCAGTATTCCCGTAGCATCTGCATAACCTTATTTCGAAATAATGAAAACAATAAAACAGAGCAGAGCTTGATTGAACTAAGTGTTACAGTTTTTAGAACACTCAGATAAATGTTGCGGCCTAAGTCAGCAACATACGAGTATCATTTGGGGAGTGGTGGAAAAGGGTTTTTGAGTACACTGTTTAAATGACGTTTACCTACCGACTTACTGGATGCTCGGTCTATGCGATGAATTCGGCATTTTAGCACTTAATATACCGCATTAATTTACCAGTAATGTAATTAAAGCGCCCAAAACCATTATCACCATAGTGGGCGTTGGGAGTTGAGTATTCGCTAATTTTATTTTCTGTGTACCCTATAGTTACTCTAAAGCTGAGTGAATAACCCATGTTACACATTAAAAATAATGTTCCTTCCAAATGACCTGATATTGAATTCCATAAAGGCCCTAATCGCTACTTTCGTGCAATATCACTACCGCTTTACCTGTCATCCTATATATTTAACACGATGCGTAAAATATTTTCTCTCTCGGTAAATGCAGACCATTGCAATGAAAGCAATTTTCTTTTGCACTCTTTTTTCCATCAAGAGAAAATATATTTTAATTACAAGAGCGAATAAGATGAAATGGTAACTACTGATTATACTTTATCTTCTGATTGATTTTTTGTGGTTTTGCGTATGTATTTAGACTGTTAAATGCACTTCTATTTGCAACCCTGCCCTTTTGCAATTATTTTCTCCTGCTTCATTATTTATATTTTCAAGTGACATTCAGCATGTGGTCTTATATCACGCCGGTAAAAAACTAGTTTTTGTAATTTACCAAAGGAAAAAGCCAATACAGAACCATTGCAGATAGCATGTTTACCACCCAAAAAAGTCTTGCAAACTTTACAATAAATTAATTGCATTTGCGCACCACCTCTTTCTTCGATCTCATATGTATCTAGTTGGAACTACAATCCCTTTACCACTGGACCGCTCCAAACACGGAAGTCTGGACAGTTTAAAGTTCCTCCTATTATATGGCGAGGATGCCCTAAGTCAATATTCAGGACTAAAGTGTAGTTCAGGTTGTAATTTATCATGGCTTTCTGCCCCAAAAGAAGTCCGCGATCTTCTGAAAAATATAAATTAGTTCCCTTCAAAAGTTTGCAAACGACACATTGAACTCTTTAACTGATTCTTGTCTTCTTCAGCAAAATATGTTCCGACGTTCATACATACCGGGAACAAGTACCCTTAATGGTTAGAAGTAGGGCTTCTGGGCTAAATTGATAAACTTTTCTATACGCTCGGCTGCAGCTGTGGCATTTATCTTTTGCGGTGTGTTCCTGGACTACTTGGGAGTTACTGAGGTTCAAGGTGCCCGTTCGCCCAAAGCTACACCTTTTCCGAGCACTTGTAATTCCTCAATTATACGTCTGCGAAGTCTGGGACAATGCCAGTTTGTCAACATGTTCAAGGCACGCTGATTAGGTATCTTGAGGACTATGATCCAATAACACGCCGTTAAACCTTTCCGAATATATATGGCGGATATATTGCTATCTGCGGATAAATCATTCAGACTGAACCTCAGCCTGCCAGCAGCTTCATGGGCATGGTCTACTTGGAAATCAATTCTACTCTGGTTGACTTGTGCCTGTGCACTCTCATTAGTTCCTCTAGAGGGGTAGGCTCTCCTCTTTATCAAATGTATAAACTAACACTTCTCAATGACGTCCGTTTAGGTTCTGGAGTAGGGGTCCAAATACGATATAAAGCAGAATGATCCGAGACAGTGAATGTCGGTGTTCTCTTATATGATTATCGTCTCATCTTCAGCCATCAGAGGTGTTCAGCCACAACGAGTTGTCGTTTCAGCCAGCCGATCTTACTGCATTCAGATAGCTAGGGTATAATGCTGCGTTTTGTAGTGTCTACTGTATAAAGACCCATAGGAGCACTGGACTTAGTAATGTAGATGGATGTCACTGCTGTATTCAAAGATAAAAGAATGTCTCAAAAATGTTCTTAACACATGGTGCATTCTCTTGTTCCATTTGCTTTTATATTGTTTTTAAACAGTTGATTGATACAGTGAATGATATGCCAACAGCTGCAGCAGAGGCGGCCAGCAAATCATGTCCCAACCTGAATTTCACAGCTAATTGTCATAACTTTTTCGCAGTTCCATGCCAGTATTGCCCAAGTTGGTATCTCCTTTATATCTTTACTTAGAAGAATAGTTTCTTAAGCATCGAAATTCTTTAATTATAGACTAAGGACAATATATACTGATATTGTCTATAAAAGGCATTACAATAAGGTGGAGTCCCATTCCATCTCTACTTGCAACCCTTTGGAGTACAGTGCTCTTTATGGACATACTCTGACGTAAGTTTGCAAGACTGAAGGGCAGAAGCAGCTTACAGTTAACTTGGGACCACAACTAATCACAAAGCTTTCTCGTACCCAGATCACGTAGACATGCTGCGGTACTCAACCCAATGCTATTATTACAGTACCGTGAATCATAAGATATTCTGGATCGTGTCTCAGTTAAGCAATGAAGGAAATGTATCACTGAAACAGCCTTGCTTTGATATTTCTACTTCTTATCGTCAGTATTCATATTTACGTAATGTAACTATTTTGCACTTAAATTAGTATCATTATAACGATATTATTCCAATGGTCATCATCATGATATGAATGGAATATTGCCGTCAGCGTAGATTCCCTTATCCCAAGTTTCTCGAATTCGATTTGAATGGTCATTAGACACATACAGTCTGATGAAATCAAATATGTATCTTAGGGCTTATATTTTATTTTATAAATTGCAAAAATGTTCATAAATGGTTATTTTCAGCTATGAGGATGGTTGATTGTAACCTGTATCTTCTGAAGAAAAGCAAATTGTGTCATATCCTCAGCATTAAGCACCATAACACATTGTGCAGTAAATTTAAGTTTGTCTTATACTATGGGTGTATCGGAAATGTTAAAAAAGTTGCACAAATGTTAGTGCCTTCATGGAATTGCCATCACTATCTGCAAGGGTGATAGGTACTTCAAATTACAGCATGAAAATCAGCACAAAGTTAAGCTATTCTTGGAGTCACCTGCAGAAAAGACAGAATTGTGAACAGGGAGTATACTTGTTGACTGTGTCAGCCAGCTTACTTGATGCAGGCAAGGTATAGATGGCTCGACAAATACTAGCGCTGGATGTGGAGATGAAACCACGTAGACTACAAGTGCATTCAAAAGCTTGAAGGTATTAATGGAAGAATCGAAATTTGTAAATGGATTGAGAAGATTTGAAGCTGTTGTGTAGTGTAAGTTTGTTATGTTGGTGTTTGAAACTTCAAGAGTTTCAATAATTAGTAAAAACTAAACCTTATCGGAAACACCAGTGTAGAAAATGGTATGTGTGGACATCTATAACTTTCACTCTTATTTTAAAAGGAACTTGAAATTTCATGTAAATGGTAACAATTTCTATGTATAACTCTCACGGAAAATTTGACAAAATTCGTTCCACCTTAATCGTAGTTACCTGTAAAATTAATTCACATCTGAATTAAGTCTGCACCAACATTATATTTAGGTACTCTCTTATTCATAATGTTTTAAATGATCTACGTGAACTAAGTGAAAGCATTTCTGTTCATATTTGCAGAGGGCAAAAATCCATTGGATTCACAATTATGTAATTTTAAAGTCTCTGAGGTTTAGGATGCAATTTAACACGGTTGGTTGCCTTTATTTTGTAAAAGAATAGGTATAACGACTTCTTCGCCATTGGACTGGCATGATGTAGTATGTTATTATGAATGCCTCCACGTGTATGCTATCGCACGATATTTTGTGTCATTTCTTCACCATCTATTCGACAGATAAGTACGTTTAATCTAAGGAGAAGCAACAGCCAAAACGCAAGCAACTCAAAATCTGTATCGAGAGACATATCCTCATACGCAACAATACCACAAAGCAGAGATAAAGCAATTACGAATTAAAATGATAGCAGCAGTAATAATTGTTCAGCTAACGTTATTTGTAAATATTACGCAGTAAAAAAATTATTACACGCAAGGGATTTTTACAGCACATGGATTACTTACGCATTGTGCACTCGTTCCAATTAAGCTACCTAGTAATTTCGGAGATAACGGAAGACGAATACATCCATGTTGAATACTTGGGTGGAACCTAGCATAGAAGCAACATTTTCATGTTAGAGCATAAAATGCGGATTGCATAAAACGGAAAATAAGGGGCAACTGGCTCACCTAGTATATATATGGTGTCTTTGATTTTTCTTGTTCTGCCAACATAAAACTCTTAAGATAGGTAATCACAAGGTGGTCAACTTTCATACACGAAAAGACAAGTTTTATAAAACAAATATATGACTACACAACAGAATTTCAAAATCTGACGAAGATGTAATGAAATGGGTGAAACTGGGATATCATCCAATCATGCGTTGTGCCTATTTAGTTCCTGTGTAAACCAAGGCGCTATTGGTGAGAGTAGTCGTGTAGCCGACTCTCACCCACTGACCCTAATGAATGTGATGTGGTCTGGATACTAATGTTGCTAATCACTATTCTCACATAACCATGACAGGTAGGTAACCGATGTTTATTACAACCTACTTACTTTCTCTGCCTCCTATCTGTAGTAGGTAGAGGAAGTATAGTATTACACCCAAAAATTCAGTATGGTATTATCTCTGGAATTGCGCACACGTACTTTGAGATCGTTTGTTCGCATGTTATACTGCAACTACTAGATTACATTTTTTCAAATTTTAAAAAATATTAATAAACAATAATAAAGTGTGTGTGTTATACTATAGTTAAATGTGAATTACTCTACATAAGAATAGGACATAGTTTCAAGTAATCAAAGTGGTGTTAAATGCAAATGTTAGTGACTTACAGAATTCTCAATAACTCAGTATATTAGTAATTTTAAGAGATGCCAATAAACATTTTAAACTAAATATAGCAGATAGGAGGGACGGAAGGAGGAAAACCGGTAGAGTGATAATTTGTAATAAATGTCATCTTACAAGTCATAATTGCACCCTTTATGAACAAGTTCAGCAATTTATACGTTAACTATTCTTCCACGCATGAGACTAAAATGAGGTAGACTAAAATTTGAAACATTTGAGGCCACTGGTAATTAATGTTGCCTAAATGTTGCCATGGTAGCTCATATAGTTGGAGCTGAGACACAGTAAGCCAAAGATACGTGGTTTGAATCCCGACCATGGCAGTGCATTTTTAGTCTGATTATGCCTTTCCATGTCTGCAATTACTGCAATTTCTTTGTTGCTTAACCGACGAAGAGCTAATAAGTTACATTATTAAAAGTCGCGTTCATTTAAAAAACCAGTTGTTGGAAAAGCTGTATTCCTAGTGGGTTTGCGAACCAAAGATTTCAATTATAATTCATTTCCAATGAAAAATAACTATGAAGTTAAAAAAGCAATAAATAGTCATATCCATGCTGCTGAGAGGAAGCTGAATATTTCGGTTTCTTTCCGCCTTCAACGCCATAGCATTTCAGGAGATACACGCTCATTAAGCAGCTTAACTGTCAGCTCTTTTGTTGTTTTGCCTGGAGCTCTAGGGTACCATTAATCTTAATTTGCAACTAAAGCTGATTTATGATCTTTGTATAAATAAAACGCTACAATTCATGGGAACTGTGGTTTATTTTCTTATTTCAGCTCATTTTTTAACAAAATTTGGTACTATGACGAAAGTATTGCAGACTGCTACCGAGAAAAATAGATCTTCCGCTAAATGATCTTACTGAATGTACAGATATGGTAAGACCCAAGAGCAGCGATTCAATCTAAGTCAAAAATTTAGGTGGAGTTCAATTTTTATTCATACAAGCTGTATCACCTGAAGACAGGTTGACGAACTTCAGCTTTTTTATATTTTATTAAAATAATACTTTCACTCTACTACAGCACGTATATTTTAGTGAAAAGTGCTACTGATGGTGATGAATGGAGCGGTTAGCGTGACCGGACTTTTATTCTCTTACCTTATACTATATACTGTATACGAGTATGTTGAAGGAGAGAGGGTGGTCCAGATGTTAACAACGGTCATGTGCCTGCAGTATTGCACAGGTTGTATAAATAGAATATAGAATTAATAGAATAGACTGCTAATGTTTTTATTTCGTTATAGAACGTTACTTTTTGCATATGTACAGTGAATACTACGCAGTCTGTTCATTGCAATAGTGTACATGCGAGGTTGTCGAACGTCTCTGCTTACACAAAAGTTATTTCGTAAGAAATCCCTTCGACATCGCAAGAGGTAATAGGTGTAATACACTATATCCCCGTTGATATATTACTTCTTTTGATTTGGAGCGCTCGCTAACCTTTTGCAACAAAAGCCATCGTACAGCACACACTGAAAGACCAGAGTCTTTTTCTAACACATTCTGGAGTTGATCGTTTACATTTTTCCTAACTTCTTCGGCTTTGATTTCCTTAATTATTCCACCGTGTTTATAGCCTTTAGCAGGTGTAAGGTCGATGTTTCTAACGACCTTACGTCATTGGATAAACAACAAAAGTTATTCTTTATCAAATTTCAACTACTTACAAGATTCACTGAAATTAAGGATTTTGCAATCTTTGGAATCCAAAGCACAGTTCACTTTCCAGTGTATTCAGTATATTTGTTTGCTCAGTCTTACCTTGCCACGACAGTATGCTCCCTGTAACAGTAACTTGAAACCACGGACCAGGTCACTCTAATGCGCCTTCTAGTGATGCACTTAGTAATAAGGATCTATGCTCTGGTGAACACAAACTTTCAATTGGTTCTAATTCAATGAAACATGTGCTGTTTATGCTTTTAATCGGAAGCATCATATCTGTCAACTCTCATTTACAATGATTTCAAAAGCGTTTTGTGTAAAAACCTTATTTTTATCCAGTATAACATAATAAATACAAAGCACCTATACTCCATCCAGCCTAAGATCCGCTCCTTGTATCACTCCGCGATAACCTGATGTTATCACCTGCGACTAACACAGAACAAACACCAGGTGGACTCATACCTCGTATTTATGCTTAATAGAACAATATTTACTCAGGAATTTTAGACATATCGCGTTATATTTAACTAGTCTTTACTAGGGTTATCGTACAGCTTGAAAACTCACAGATAATCGCCGATATTTAAGGTACTATATTTTATGATGTGCTTTGGTTTCGGCGTATTGCGAGTTCGTTGTTGATGACTCTGTTTACATCAAATGCGGATCTAACGGTGGAGCGATTATAGGTGGTTTCAATTTAATAATACTGTCACGCTTGAGGTTGATCAACCGCTAACATGAATGTAAATCCACATTTACCTCTACAACATGTCCAGTGAAGGCATAAGGAGACTGGAGTTTTAGTTACTGCATTTAGAGCTTTCCTGTAACTACAGATACATTTGCTCTATACTAAAGTATCATATACATTTACCTTAAATACGTAACTCTACCTTTGTGACTTATCATGGGTCAATTTAATTTCTAAACCTTCTTTTCTGTTGGCCATTTACAATAAACGGAATGTCCTGGATGAAAGCTTTGGAACAGTGTTATGCAGCCACCAAGAACTTTTTTAATTACTACTGTTTTTAAACATATAACGTGTTTCTTTTTCCCCTTGCCTTTTTCGTGTTTGGTTGTTTTTCTACAGTTTACTACTTTTACTTTGTCACATAGACACATGTACACACATACAAGCATAAGAACACCCATGCATGAGCCGGGACTCAAATCCGCGACCCACTGTGCCGCGGAGCGCCAAAGGCACTGGTTCCATCGGCAATGGCTACGAAAGTAAGTAATTCAAATGGCGTTCCATTCACAAAACAAACTTTTATAGGCGGAAGTGCTACTTCATCCGCTGAATCGTGAAAGCTTACCTCATATATTGAAATACTTGTAATACCTTTAAGTGACTGAAATTATTAAAATAATACATTAGTAAGTCTAGCGTTTTACAGAATACTTTTATAAGCATTACTCCGTTTGTCTTCGATGTTAAAGTATAAGTTGCTTTCAACTGTCAAACTTTAACAACATTACGTCAGTGATTGGTGAGCTGTGATGCTCAATACAAGAAACTGGTGATATCGCAAGAGAAAGTTATTTGTTGCTTGTGACTAATGGAGTTAAAACAAACGAGTGAAGCGAAAGTTCAAAACAGTGTACCACCACCCACTTTCAACACAGCGGGCCATATACTAGTGGGTAGATGCTTAAAAGAGGCAGGAAGTGTCTTAAAAGGTAAGAGCACTTTCTGTTTCGGATGGTGTTGCGAAGATGCGGGAGACATTTGCAAGCAGCCCAGGAAGTCTATCCTTGTTGCCAAGACCAACACTGCAGAAAGTTATCCTCAAACCTCTTAGCCTTTATCTGTACAAAGTACACTTAGGACAAACAATTTTGTCGGAAGAATAACCACGTAGATCTCTATCTGTAGACACCCTTTATTGCATTGAGACGGATTCATAATATCTTTCTCGAATCTAAAGATTAATCAAGTTTTAAGTTCTGTAAGGGGTAATAGATATAATTTGAAAATGTGGTCCTAGAATGACCGCGGAAGTCCAATGAAGTAGCCCTCAAGGTTAATGTCCGCTAAGACCTAATGGGCAAAGAAGTGGGCCCTTTCCTTAGCTGAAAATCCTGTTGCAGCTATTGCATGCCATAACTGGTTATAAGAATTATAGTTCCATAAATTGAGGAAGCTGTACAAGTCGTAATCGAGCAGGATGATGTATCTACCCATTGGTTTCTGGAAGTTTATCATTGTTTAGACTAACCTTCTCAAGAAGTTAGATCGATCAAAACCTTGCAAAATTGTGATGTACATGTCATTTGTATAGTCTTTTTACTTTCTCTACTGGTAAGTAGGGGAAATATTGTATTCCACCAAAAATTCGATGTCGAGATTTCACCGGAAATATATGTTTTGAGACTCCCTGATTCCAAAAAAAGCATTTTTAGAAAAAGGTCCGTGTGTGTGTCTGTGTGTCAGCCTGTGGACAGCATAACTCAAAAACGAAAGGTCGGTTAAAAACCAAAGTTGGTATTTAAGTTTAATGTCTTTCAAGGATACGACACAAAAATTTTGAAGAAGATAGCCCCACCCTAAACTACCCTTTACATCGAAGATTTTTCGAAAATTTTGATTTTCTTGAAAATGGCTCTAACGATTTTGATTAAAATGTCATGTTTGAGATATTTTTATGACAAATGAAATGTATATCTTGAATTTTCTGGCTATAGCCCCTGTAGTCGTATTTACTCTGGAGGACTTTCGCATAACTCGTAAACCGTTAGAGATAGATCAAATCATACCACACAACAAATGTAGCTCTTACTAAAATACACAATTTATGTCTCAATAAATTTTCTTGTAGGGTGAACCATTTCGGAGATATTCCTTATTATGTGTGCGAGTTTCGGAAAACTTAGAACTTTAGCGAAATGCAACAACGTTGTTCATTTTTTTATATGTTAATCGTGCAAAGAGAACGGATTCTCGAAGCTTAAAAAGATTTGACTGTCGCACAAAGCCTACCGTATTCTAATATCTCCCTTACACCTACAAGGAA
The DNA here is from genome assembly GCA_030765045.1 of Tenodera sinensis. Classification (NCBI taxonomy): domain Eukaryota; kingdom Metazoa; phylum Arthropoda; class Insecta; order Mantodea; family Mantidae; genus Tenodera; species Tenodera sinensis. The sequence continues at coordinate 118,907,509 of CM060966.1, forward strand.
ATAAGCAATAAGATAATTTGTACAAATATTTATCTTAGCTAACACGAAGAAGATAGAGGAATAAGAGTTTGTAAGAATGGTTAGTTCAAGAGTAGAGAAAGTCATGTGAGTGCAACACATCAGATTTTTTACCTTTGTGTGTAACAATAGTTTGGGAAGTTTTAAATATACTGCAGCAAATATTTCATAAATAATTGACCTACATAAAATATATGATAAATATTTTTAGAAACCTACTCATTTAAACAGGCACATATATATTTATAAGCTCACAATCCGGTCCTCGAAATTTTCTTATTTTGTAAAACCTCAACCTCAAATTTTGGTGCCCATATTACCCCTATAGTTGAGGTGGTAATGGGAACAAATGTTGCTTGCTAATTAGTTCATACTTTATTAATTTATATTACTGCCTTGTAAATCTAGTTTCAACTCGTAACATAATTAATTAGATTATACTTCTCTCATCACTGAAGTGGCAGTGTGATAATTTGAGTAAATTGGTTTGCAGGCGCTATGTAACCAGAGTATGCACACTTGTTCAAGTAATCACATCCAAAGTAAAATAACTAGAGTAGAGACTCTACCTACAAAAGGGAACGAATTACAATTACAATTCCTTAAATTATAATTGCTAAGCATTAATAGCACATGGTTGACTTGATCCAGGTCCTGCTGACTGTCAAGACACGTCTAAAACATTTCAGTTCTATTAAAGTATTTTTCATTGCTTGCACTATTATCTGGAATGCACAAGTAATGCGTGTTGAGTTAAAACTAAAAAATAATGTTTAATTCAACCAATTCATCATGGTTTTATACATCCCAATTTCCGGCCTACACAAGAATTTACTCTGCTCTAAACGAACTATATCACATGTAACGTCATCAAAGAAATGATCATTCAACCTAATCAGCAAATATTGCTTTGAACATGCCCAATGAACGAAATTCACCGAACTGGGCATTCTGAATTACACACTCCACTCATGCGTTTTGTTGGTTGCATATACAGCAAGGCACACTTTTGCCGCCTTGGTTTCCCATCTCAAGCACGCCGCAAATACATTCGTGCTTAAATATATTTATATTTTATACTACTTAGCTACTGCTAAGTATAATGAACTTGTTCTGTAACTACGGAAACTGCACTGAACAGCAGCCGCATTGTGCCTAAATGTTGCAAGTTGTTCCTCCACTAAATTTTCTCACACTTAATAGCAACTCAGTGGAGCACGGGAAACAATGATGTTAGAAGTGTTCAATATATATATTTCTAGAGAATTTATAGGTACTAATTTTACTAAGGGTATCTACATCTGCGTAACATTCAATAAATGGATCAAAATATTAAGCATTACTTATGACGTTTGATTGAAACATACGGCAAAAACTGTACGTTTTTCTAAAAAACTCATACAATTCATGCGTTAACATGCTCAGAAAACCATATCAGTAAAGCCTATTCATAAACTTCTTCTTATTTAACCCAATTATCCCAATGTGGTGAAGCAACAAGCACCTTTGCTTTTAAAAGTTCTTAAACTATTGCCACTAAACCTTCAATTCAGCGTTTATACTCTAGGTCATCCACATAACAGAGTATACCTGCTGTGGCTTTGACATTTTGCTAACTAAAAATTGACGGGAGTGTAAGCCGGGGGTAAATTTGCTTAAAGTGTTCAGTGAAACTTTTTTTATACAAGGTATTTTACATACCTTCCTAACATTGGCGTAACCTGTCTTGAAACTGTCTAAATATATCAAAAAAGTGCTAGTAAAACGAGTTTGCTTTCTGGTGTAGAGAACCCTGAACGATAAATCACTATGGTCCGGCTTATTACAGGTTGCTTGGTGGGGACTTTTACAATAAATACGGAAGCATTAAGAATATGATTTTGAAATGTATTAGTCTCAGATGAGAATCTGTTTTAGAACAGGCTACCTATTTTATATAGTATTCAATTATTGATCTAGTTTACTTATTTGCAACTTATTTGTACTTTATTTCCCAGAACTGGTAGCTCCTTGGTCAAGTCCTTAGACCGCTCACCTCCCACTAAGGTGAAGCAAATTCGATCCCAGAGAAATGTATGTGAGATCTTTTGTGGACAAAGCGGTGTCTGGGCCGATTTTCCCCACGCCGTTCATTCCCTCAACTTCTCCATAATCACAGTTTATGAAATACACTCACCATCAATTCATATCATCCCCTACTTCATATTCATACTATATTGGAACCTATCATTCATTCCGGATATTCTCCGATACAGAGTCTGTCCACTCCTTGATAGGCATTTAAACCCAGGCGCTAACTTGTAAATTGTGGACGGTGTAAGTATTCCATGAGGAGGGCAACTAGAGAAAGAAGAAAAAGTTCCCAGACTTCCTGTAATTAATTCATTCATCGCCATGCTTAGAACTTCTTCTTACTCTTCTGATTACGCTCTCCGTATGAAGGACTTACAAGCCTGTGTCGTCTAGTGTCAGATGCCTGTCGGGGAGCAGACGAACCTATGAACCGGACAGAGTGAAGACTTGGAAGCGGATGACTTAGAACTTAAAGGAGAAAAAGCATGGAAGGAAAGAAAAGGAAACATTAGCTCTTATCAATTGACCTATGCTTAGACAAATATTAAAACGGTGTTTCAAATACTCGTGGTGGCCGAGCGGGCAAAGGCGATATCAAGCCTAATTACTTCATACCACAGCTTGCAAGCGCTGGTCAGCGAGCAATACGCAGCTGGTGACAATGGCGACTAAGAACAAACGTCATTTCACACAGTTCCAGAAGCTTGGGGAACTTGCGAGAACTTGTTTACAACGAAGCCGAAATTTTCAATTTCCATAAAGGTCGCCGGTAATTGAGAGCCCATATAAACAAGCGACTCGGTTAGTTGTCACGGTGAGCTGTGCATAGTTGAGCATTTTGTGTTAAAGTTGCCATACCACAGAAAAGCTATGCAGGGTCACGAATGGAAATGTGGTTGAGGTTTAGAGGAAACAAAGCCACAAAAAGTAAATTAACTCATTTGTCGGAATACATTTCAGGTATACCGAGTGAAAATACGTGTCGGAAATACGTTAACCAGAAGATCTACATAACGAATGTAACAAATATGTCCAATAAAATTATTCTCCGCGTAAAATATTTGAAGCCAACTTCCTGACGAATAGATATAAATGGTTTACTATTTCACTAACTGCCGCACAGACATTCTGTGAACAATGCTGTTATGAATTTCTATCTTAATTCGAATGAATTTAGCCACAATTTCATAATAAAATGCCATGCAAAGTTTGATCTTTCAGAGAGATTTGGTAACGTGACGTTAACATTAAATTGTCACTGAATTTATTCGAATTCAAATAAAAAACAGCATTGTTCCAATGTTTGCGAAACAGTTACTGAAATAATAAACCTTTATATCCATTTGTGAAGAAGTTATATGGCCTCAAATATTCCAAATTACTTTTTTTTCTGCGAAAGGTTCTTTATTAACAATAATTGTATGGGACTTATTTGCTACATTCATCATGGAGAATCCCTAGTTAACGTATAGCCGAAGGAGCACCTTCCATCCAGTTTGTAGGTGTATTTTTCAGCCTCTTATACAGCTATCACAAGACTGGCCCCAGATGGTTCTGTGACATATTCGTTAATGAACCCTCTGGTAAGTTTTTGCAAAACGTTACAAGTTTGTTTTAAATAATATTATTTGTTATATATGTGTTTATATATGTATAACTTATGAAAGGATATACCTAAGTTATAATTTAAAAAATAGAGTACTTCAAGTAATAATATGTAAAGGACCACGAGATAAAGAATTTACAAAGTGTAATAAAACAAAATATGAAAAATTCAGTGAGTATAGAAACCTTATTAACGAGTTAGAGTATTAATGTTCTCAAACGTTCCACACTTCCACTTTGTGTAATACTAATTATAAGAATGCGATTATTATTAACAAGGATGATATCGTTCAACACTGAGAAATTGTGACAAAGGATCTCACAGATGAGTGGATAAAAATCGGAGAAGCATACGAAGAGCGATTCATTTCGTAATCCAAACATCCGTACATAATGGTATTACATGCACAAACATAACATTGGGCGAGAAAAGAGCTGGCCATATTTTTTTTTCTCTGTATTTACACTAGAGACACAGCAGCGAATTTTAAGCTTTACTTTAGAGAGGATTAAATAACATTAATACGCTGGTGTAGAAGAGGCGCCAGCTGTGATTCACGCCGGAGATAAAGTTACAGTTGTATTTCGTTTATTAATAAAATATCGCAGAAAATGGTAACATAATTATTAATCTCTGTTATAAAACAATGTACTTGAATCGGCTTTAATACCTAACAGCCAAAATGTACAGATTTCATATCTGTTTGCCATTCCCTTGCTTTTAAAAATAATGTGCATTCTGTATTTCAGACAAAACTACAATAACACAGTTGGACAAGCACAGACATTTTTGTATTTGTTTTTCCTGAGTTATTGTAAGTTAATGTAGGTATTAATGTAAAACAGTTATAATTAGGTATTTTTCAAAACAGAAATCTGAGATAATAATTATTCAATCAGAGAAAAATAATCTTGAAGGATATTTTATTATGTTGAATTTCGTTAAAAGTTAAAGTTTCTTCATAATAATTTTGAGGGAATCATTGAATTTACGAGTTTGAAGCTTCGTATAAGAGAGTTTCCGGAAATACATCGACGTATATAAAATTTGGTTGAAGTAAGCTAAACATTAAGGTATTATAACGGATATCCACAAAGTTTGCGAAAGCCTTAAGAATATAATACTAGGCGTGCTTATATAATATTTATAAATTGACGTGTGAAGCTGTCTTTCAATTACAAAATTGACTATATTGTATCGTATTTGGCAACACCTTTAATCACAGTTACTTTGTATTTTCCAATAAAACAGAATCGTTGGTCAAACAATTTACTTAAGTCACTAAGAAATACAAATGTATGACCATGTAATTTTATACTTAATGAGCTGAGGTGTTGTTGGAAACGTTACAGCACAGACGATATCGGAGAGAAAATCATGTTGAAACCTATTGTTCGAGGCAAACGCATTGTTAAAGACTGATACTCAAAACTCCCTTTTATAAATCTTTGATAGCGTGGTTTAAACAATTGGCCCACTAAGCACTGACAGTTGAAATTATTTTCGTGACATTGTTGTTTTTAAAACTGGGAACTTAAGTTATTTTAGTCGTGTATTTTATCAGCTCTATAAAACATATCAAACTTACCTTTTATGAACGATTAAGAAACTGTTCGTAAATAGCTCGCATGAGTTGTTCCTAAAATGAGAAAGTTAATTTCCACACACAGCAAACAAATCTAGACAAAAATATAAAATAATTCAAATGGGATTATGAAATTTATAAGAAGCATTAAAAGAACAAGCTTCTTCATGTCTACGAAATTTATTTTTGATCTCTTTTGTATATCTCACAAAATATTTAAAATATGCTACACTATGTAAAGCTGGCCAAATATCTGTGTGACGTACATGTTCGTTTAATTAAATAATACGGAAATTTGGAGATATATGGTATATATAGAAGATTCAGAAGGTGACACACTATTATAAGATGACTTACTATTATCTCTTCTTATAGTGTGGAACTGTGATACTTTTCAAATTTTAACTGTGCTGATATTGTTTATTCCTCTGATTTGTATAATGATCTTTATAATTATTCTACCTTACCTTTCCATAATTACCGTAGTAGCAGAAAGAGAATTAACTTGCCGTTTTAAACAAGGTGTCCTAGGAAGTGCGTAGACTTCAGGTGACAGCTGGGACAAGGGTGACAGCACAGAACGGTGCACCCAGATGTCTAGGCGCCGCTATGTCTAGGACTCCATATCCGGGCACTGGACTCGAATCTGGGTCATCTTAGTGACAGATGACCACTATAACCGTGTGTCAAGAAAGATATCTGAGAGCATCTCTATTGTTACAAATGTTTTCCATCTAATGTGTACCCCTGTCTGTGTATTTTATGACCATGGCACCTAGTAGACGATGTACAGAGATAAGGCGAAACATGGTCACGCTACCGAAGCTGAGGAGAGGCTCTAACATTTGGTTGAGGTCACTCAGGTCACATTCGAATTACGCACAATGATATGTCCTAAAATATAGGGAAAAGGTAAACAAAACAATGCCATATCACCCTTCTCAGATCGCGTGAACTAGAAGTTACATTAATGTGGAGATTCTGCGTGGCGTTTCTAGGATACTATCAGAATTCAACTGATCTAGCAGGTAATTAAATAAAGCTCACGCGTTACACTCTCAGAACATTCTCTACTCCAGTGCAAACCATTCTTACAAACGCTTATTCATGTATCTCCTTCAGTTAATCGAGATAAACATTTGCAGAAAGTGTTCTATTAATTTGCTTGTAGGTTCAAGGGGAATATGGGAATAGTTTAGAATTTAAGTGACATTAAAATCTGCGGAAGCTGTTCGTAATATGTTGGCTTTGAAATCACCTTCTCTTTACATTTCCAAGGGGTGAAACCGAATAAAGTACTCCTTTTGGGGAAAACAGGTATTGAAAATCTAAACATGTAACAATGAATATCTTGGAAGTGATTCACTCTGCAAACAAACTATGTTTCACATAAATCACAAAATATGTTTTTGTGAACGAATACTTTGTCTAACTCTTACGGTTTACCAGTTTCGCAAAAGTCGCCCAGAATGAAGCAGTTGCTTGAGAAGTTTCCCAAAAATTCAGTACGTACGTTCTATTTGTCATGGAAATATCTTAAACATACTGTATTTTGATTAAAATCATTAACGCTATTCTTGGCAAAATTAGAACTTCTAAAAAAGGTTTAATGTAGGAGATATTCTGGGGTGGGTGATACTGTTAAAAATCTTCATGTCGCGCACATCCTTGGAAGATGCAGGACTTGATATTAAAGTTTGGTATTTGACCGACTTTTCGTTTTTCACTTATAGTGCTCTCTCCCTCCACCAAAGCGGCCCGGGTTCGATCCCAGGCAACCGCATGTGGAATTTGTGGTGGGCGAAGCGGCGTAGGGGCGGGTTTCCTCCGGGTTCTCCTATTTCCCCCACCATCTCATTACTTCGGTGCTCCATCTTCATTCCATGTATCATCAGTGTCAATGCCTGCGGTGCCGTATGTCGTAAAAGCGGGCGTTAAACACTACCCCCTTCTGTCTCTTTCTCTCACACACACACACACACACACACACACACACACACACACACACACACACACACACACACACACGTACGCACGCACGCGCGCGCACACACACACACACACACAAAACACACACACACAAACACAAACACACACACACACACACACACACACACAACTTTCTCTAAAAATGCTTTTTAATGCAGGAAGCCTAAAACATGCATTTACAATGAACTCAGGGTATCGAATTTCTGGGTAAAATACAATACTTCCGCTACTTACTGTATGTAATAGAGAATATAATAAATCCTAGAATATAATAGTAAACAGCATTTAGTGCAGATGCGTATGTATTTTCAGTTACATAAAATCATATCAGCTACTATAAATTGCCAACAGAAGTGGCAATAAGGTGAAAAATTGTCAGTTTCAGATTTTGACTTTTTTTGGTAAAAAATTAATGCTGTGCATTGTGATTGTCATTGCGTTCCTTCGATCGGCTGATTTTACACACTTTTCTAAAAGTCTGTATACAATATTTCCACTAGGACTATCTTACGGTTACTTTTCTCAGCTTTTAAACGTCGAGTATTAGGAATTCAGTGTCTGTGTTCAACTACTGAGGTTCATTTATCAACATTTTGTTTTATTTACAGACAAAAAGTATACTAAATGAAACTATGCATCTCCCTATCCTTTCATATTTTAATTATACATTATCTTACGCTGAAAATGTAAAATAAGTTCCGGATTTATCTAATCCTTTAAAAAACGCTGTTAAAAGCTACGCACGAGATAAAACTGAAATAGTGGTTCATAGATTCTCTGTAGAGATATACTGTAAGTTGGATTAAAATTATATTATTTAGATGTAGTACATCGGATTTGTATACGATTAAAACTTTCAGTCTCGTTTAAAATTGGTTACTATTTGCATTGATATTCGTAGAAATGCACAAAATGTCAGCGTTCTGATCAGCATTAACATACATTAATGTGTAGCATTACAGGTGTAATTTATTCAAACCACATCTCAAAAATGCTTCATAGTATAATACTATTATTCAGATGTTGCATGGAATTGTTTATTCAAATAATAAAAGCAACTGATTATACTTTGTTACAAAGCAGAGATTCATTTTCACTCACAAACCAGCTCAAAGCTATCCTAACACTACCGAAGAACATCATTCCTATAATCCTTCAAGGTATATTACTTAATAAGGTGCACAAGGGAAATAAAACAATATTATCAACATTTTAACCAAAACTTCAGTCAAATGTCAGTCATTGAGCCAGAAAGTAAGTTTCAGTATGCTATGAATAGGGTACTCGTTAGCACGCGATTTATAACCTCTTTATTGTACTATTTATGGAAATATATAAACAAATTAAACACATATACCAGCCATGCGTATAAAAAGCAAAATAATAAAAGCAAACAGAAGCGTATAGGTTCACCATATCCACCTTACTGTTTTAATCACCCGTTAACTCCAGCAAAACATTATAAAATGATGGTGACAACGATGAGGTTTATTAAACCCCTGTGCGGGTCAAAGGCAAAAACTGCGATTGAAAATCTAATTATGGCAAAGCCACGACGGGCCTCGACTACGCTGTTAGCAGAGTACACAGTGAAATTTTAATCTACCGAAAGGGAATTGCGTGTGTTATCGTATTGTTTGTGATTTATTTTTTCCAATCATTTGAACGAATTTCGCAACTAGTACATTAATCACAAGGAAACTATGTGTTATACAATTGGATTTGAAATTGGCTGAACAGAGGAATCTACAACGTAACATAACATAGTGCTGTAAAGCACCCTAAGTGATCATGAGAGGGAAGTAACCAAGTTATATCAACTAGTTTCGTTCTTTTCTAATCTCTAATCTCTGATGTACGAGGTTGGTTCGCAATAACTAGAAACGGTAACCTGTAACGGTATTAAATAATACCTCTTGAATTATTAGCAGAATTAGCTATTTTGGGCTAAGAAAAGGGGGAACAGCATGGACAGAACAGCATCGTTACGAATGATCAGGTGATGCGTGGATTTGAGGTGAAGGAAAGTGTTAATCGCGCTGTCACTCTTCGAGGTGAAGGCAGCGTGCCACATGGTGTAGTCACTTAACTCCAAGACTCCTGCATATAAGCAATAGTAAAGGGATGATTTATAAAGTTTGGGACGCAACGAAGGTCCAAATGTATGGACAGCATGTTAAAAGGACACGCCCCAACACGTCGTGTTAAATTTCGGTGAAGGAGGTAAAATGCGACTCTGTTACTGCAGATGACGGTTTGGAGGAGTAACCGAGCATGGTTGAACTTGGTTGGCTGTTTCAACTATAGTGGGACACTGTTTAAGAAGACGGGGTCTTCTAAGGAGTTGAAAACCTAACAATGTGATTTCCTTATCGAGCGCAAGATATGATCTATGCGTGCAACTACGCTTCATAGTAAAATGGGGCTGTGTCGAGCCAGGAAATGGATGGAGTAGTACAGAGTGAGTGAGTGAGTAGTGGGGTTTACGGGCCCGTCGACAACTAGGTCATTAGGGCCCGAAGTCCAATGTAAAAGCAATCAAAGAAAATAAAACCTCACCCCCTTTAAAGCTAAAAAGTGAAAGCTAAAATACCTAAAAATGAACGTTAAAACCACTAAAAAGGGAGCTAAAACAGGTAAAAAAGGAAAATTAAAAGCCAATAAAACTATATTACGAAAACCCTAAACTACTTATACTGTTGAAAAAGGGTAAAAACACGAGTAAAACATCCTAAAAGTATGTATCCGCCAAGATAAAAGAAACCTTACACTTGCTTACCAAAATCGATACGCGCAACAAACCGCAGTACTGTATTTACAGCTGCTGGGTCGTTGCCTAACACGGTGCACAGTGTAAGACCCAGGCCAAAGGACTGGCGCTCACGAGCATACCGCGGACAATCAGTAAGGACATGTGCAACGGAGAGTGGGACATTGCACGTCGCACAGACAAGCTCCGGATCACCGCGCAAAAGGTGTGCATGCGTGGCTCGAGTGTGGCCTATCCTCAGGCGGGTTAAAATCACCTCCTCACGCCTGGAATCCCTGCAAGATGTTTGCCAGGGTTGTACCGTGTCCTTGATTGTCCGTAACTGAGTGCCAGATAACGCTTCCCAAGATTGTTGCCAGAGAGTAAATAGATGGCGACGGAAGTACTTCTGCACATCTATATAGGGTAGCGTACGGGTGGAATATTCCGGAAGGCGACATGCAGACTTCGCAGCCGCATCAACCGCCTCGTTGGGAGTAGTACATACTGAAAGATAAGTACTGTATGGGGAGTTTAGTAACTAAAACTGGTGCTGACATTTGGGAAGCAAATTTTGGGGCCGTTATAAGAAAAATCCATGTCTGTAATGTTACAGTTGTTAATTCCATGGTTAATGAGCTTGGTAAAATAAGCCCGGTAGGAATTAACTATAGAGCATTTTAGTAGAAAGGTTTTAAAGATTGTATTTTCAAATTACTAATGTAAGGAGTTGATATGTTGGTTTCATACGTGTAGCAAGAATCAAGGTTTACTTGAATATTTTAAGCTGTTGTAAATGTTTCATAATTAATTACTGAGTCATGTAAATGTGTTCATGCCAGAATTTCTCATTTTAAGAAGTGGTAAATAAATAAATTGCTGCAAAGTAAGAGAAAACTAACAGGTTAAATATTCAACTCAGTTTAATGTAAAACCTAAAGGCATGGTAAGTAAAGGGTTAAAGTTCGGTGGTACATTTTAAGAGGATGGAAGTGAAAAACAAGAAATCTTGTCACTGATTGATGCTTATGCAGGAAATTCTGATTTAACCGGGGGGCATTTCAGTTCTGTTTTATTTTTTCAGCTGATCCTAAATCAGTCTAATATCTTAAGTGACACAATGTAAAACGTTTGGTAGCCTCTGTTCACGGAAATAATAGATAGCATTTAGTACAACTGTCTTAAGTGTTCATTTGATGCATAAAGTAATCTTTGGGCCCCACTGTCACCTGCTTTTTTTTTTGTTCATTTCACGGCTTATATTCTCTAATGCTATTTGCTATCCTAGCTGCTGTCTGGCCTCCTCCCCCCCCCCCTCCCGCTTACTCTCTCTCTTTCTTTCTCACTGCTCCATCATTTTATACATGGCTATAGAATCGTATCTGTTCTAGCAGATTCACTAGAATAACCAAAGCAATCTCGCCTCGGCCTCTGAACTATAAACGAAAAAAAGAAGTCATCACATGTGAAAGACTGCTATTCGAGTGTAATAGATATTTCCTATGAGTATAACAAAATCGTTCTTTACTAGTTTTATGACAACCTAATTATTAGAGTGGTCCTCAGAAATTATATGAAAGTACCTTGGCATCCCCCCCCCCTTTTAGTGAAATAGTTATTTTGGGAGAAGATACTTATTTAGATAAATTTGAAAAGCAAGACGTTAACTAAATGAAAATTTTTGTTGCAATTGTTAAACAGTCATTTCCGAGATACAAGAGATATAGAGATCCATATAAATATTTTATAAGCACCATCATTTCAGCCGTAAAATGCAATACGTGTATATCTATTTCAAACATATAGACGGGGCGAGCTGTAACACATAAAATAATATTTTGGCTTATGAAGGTTTTCTTTTTATGCTTTCCGTTTCATTCCGTTTCCTTTTCATCTTTCAGTGTGCTTCAAGATTTTATGGCATATGGCGGTACCATATAGATGGCGCAGATGCTTGTTCAAAGGAAAGAATGCCCTCGTTATGACACTAGAGGGCTTCTAGGACGCGGCGTCGCTCATGGTCCTCTCTAGATAACTTCAGCATAGGGCGGGCTGGCCTTAGATCCTGAAACTATTGGGGACTTTCACATCTGGTACACTCCTCTGTTGTAAAACGTATAACCGGAAGTCGGAGGCAGCTAACCTGGTACTTAACAGCTAGCCGATTCACTCACCTTGCGGACGAGTCCAATCGACTAATGGTTGTACGATGTGTTTGTAACACGATTGGAGGCGATAGGACTAGTCTTGTCCGCAGGTGAGAGAGTCAGCTAGCTGTCAAGTGCCAGGTTAGCTCTCGCCGATTGTATAACCAACCTCATGACGGAGAGCGCGTACCTTAGCAGAATAAGCAGGAGTGAGCCGATTGTTCATATAACCTGTGAATGTTTCTTATCGATCACCAAGATTAAAAGCCTGTTTTCAATCTATGTGCCATATGAAAGGAAGTCAGAAGTCTAAACAAACTAACTGAAATTAAACAAAAAATGTTTGGAGTTATGAGAAAATAATTGGAAGGCACATGTTATTTATTTATGTATTCGTTATTTAGCTCAAATGCACGCGGGTCTCTCATTTCCAAACCCCCTAAGTACACTCTAAATTGAAAGTTCGTGCTACCTTATTATAGAAGATCGTTTAGAACACCTTTTACGCAGTTCCAAAACTAATCGTATCCCTCAAAGCAATAAACAAGAATTTGAAATACTACTGCGATTTAACAAAAAGAATCCATCATATTGGTTGTTTTATAGTTTAAACAAACTATATAGGCTTGTGAGCAGTCTCCTTAGCGCGGTGATAGCGCTGCTGCCAACCGAGCGGAATACTCGAGTTCGATTCCCGGTAACGGTGCGAGGATTTTCTCCCGCTGGGAGACCTGGTCCTGGCTGCACCGATGCTCATGAGGTCCCTGAGAGGTCAATTGAGGAACTACTTGATTGAGAAGTACCGACCCATGGTTGCGGAGACTGCATAACCGGGTGGTGGGGGAGGGGGGGGGGATCGGGCGCCTTTCTTCAGTCATAAACAGTGAGTAGCAATCATCCCATTCGATTATTTTTGAAACCATTTTCCAAAGCAATACTTTAATTATTAACGTTCTCTAGGCTACAAATTAAACTGGCGCTAATTATATTGCTGGAAGCAAAGTAAGGTGTGCAAATTAAAATAACCAATTTGGATCCATTTTGTCTGTTTATAGTTTTGAAAATTAACTCTGTTGACAGAAGCCGCTTCAATCGTTGTTAATGAAGAAGATATGAGCAACCGCTTAAATAAGGGATCAATCAGTGATGATATACAGGGTGGAAGTGAAATGATCCGTCAGACTTTAACAGCGAACGCCAAATATTGTGAATAACAGAAGATCTAATACCAAAATGTTGAAAAGTTTATAGTTTTCTACAAAAAATATTTATATCAAAAACATTTATCATCGTCTGGCTGAATTATTATTGATTGAAGGTTCTTGTTTTATAGCTATATTCCTAGATAATTGAATGAACGACACTTTTTCCTTTGGCATATTTGAATAGATTCAACGGTTTTTGTGTAAATTAAATTTAAAAATCCACAATTTATTGCAACAAAAGGGCAACAAACTGTGGGTCTTTTAAATTTAATTTACACAAAAACCGTTGAATCTATTGAAATACGTCAAAGGAAAAAGTTATCATTTATTCAACTGTCTATAAATATAGCCATAAAACAAGAACCGTCAATCAATAATAATTCATACAGGTGCTGATGAATTTTTTTGATTAAAATATTTTTTTCCAGAAAACTATAAATTTTGCAACATTTTGGTATTAGACTTTCTTGTTATTCACAATATGAGAAATTCACCGTTAAAGTCTGACGGATCATTTCACTTTCATCCTGTATACCATGTCTATCTGCAGTAAAGCTAATATAGGGCTTAGTTCAGGGAGTTTTAGTACATTTGGCATTTCACGCAGTGTTTCTTAGCACTAGCGCCATAAATATCAAAAGTAGAATGTGATTATGGAGGGGGGATGCGAGGGGAGGAGAAGGGGATCTCTGTAGGAATATCTCTGAACAGCGTATCTCAAAAACAAAGATTAAAAAAATACTTAGGTTGCTATTATTTATTTATGGCAACAAACTTACTGTTGGTGTTTTTAAACACACAAGCCGTGTGTGTGTTCCGATTCTACCTTTCAAACTTAGGTTGCTATTTATGTTCAACATCTGAAAATGCCATACGTAGATATTCTATTAAATAATATATATAATTATACTCGCTCACTCGAAACTACACTTTGGACTGCAAGAAAAATTATGTTTATGTATTATTTTCCAAAAATTCATCAAGGGTTTTGATTAATACACCATATGCTTAAAATATTTGCATTAAACATGAAATGTGCATCTCCAATTTTTGGGAATATGCTAAACCTCTCTTTATTCTGAAGGAAAAGAATGTGATATACAAAATATTAATACGAAAAAAATGCAGTTCTTGTTAAAACACGCAATGTATGTCAATATTTTGTCGAGTTGTATTTCTAGTATGAGCATTTTAATTTTTGCACTATCAAATACTCATACTATTGTAAACTGCGAAGTCGCTATTAGTTTTGTTTTCCACGTAGTCATGCAAACAGCATGGAATTTCGAAGCCATCACATGAAGACACGCTCCCTCAAAGTCTGACTAGCGTTTACCTGCTGTATCCTACGAAGAAATGCGTATGTGAAAGTTAAGAAAAGAAGGAAAATTCAAAGCTTACTTGGAATGACAAGAAGCATACAGGGTAACCCCTCTTGTAAGAAATGTTGTAGACGAGTGAGTAGAAAAAATTATGTCAATGAAAACCATACGTTTTTTGTTTTTGTTTTTTATGGCACCCTATTCTAACTAATTTGACCGGGGGATCAGTAAACCATAAACCCCTAGTTTACTTCTGCGGTATTAGGCTATTGCTTGCCAATGCCTCAAATAAAAGTGGTACCACGCTTCAAAGTCCTTCCCTTCCCTTAAAATTTCCCTTAACCCTTTATTAAATTTCTACAACTATACCTTTCTTTCCTTAAAAAAGAACACCTTTCTCAATTTCCAGATAAATATCTAATTGGATACTTAATATTTGCCCCAATTCCCCCATAATAAAAAAGTACAGATGTGTATGCCCACAGTAAAATCAGTACTTAGTTAATATTTTTAGTTTCGCAACAATATTACGATAAGGTTTTAATGTACAATAATAACGGGTAACGTGACTTAGCTCCTACAAATTAAAATCTGCATGATATTCTAACATTCAATTATCACTAAATTCAATCGGACTAAGGTAGAAATGCATTACAGCATTGTTTACTCAATGTTTGCGTAATAGTGAAATTAACCATTTATAGCCATTCGTCAAGAAGTTAGATGGCTACACACAATTGACACAAATTATTGTTTTTTCGCTGAAACGGTTCTTTATTGTCAATAATCGTGTTGGACATATTTTCCACACTCATGTAGAATCCTAGCTTACGATATGCTCGGCATAATATACATACCTTGATGTACAAATATTTAACTTCAAATATCTTTAGTAGTAGTAATAATAATAATAATAATAATAATAATAATAATAATAATAATAATAATAATAATAATAATAATAATAATAATAATAATAATAATAATAATAATAATAATAATAATAATAATAATAATAATAATAATAATAATAATAATAATAATAATAATAATAATAATAATAATAATAATAATAATAATAAATTCTTATTATCATTATAATTATTTTATCCAGAGGACTTCCTGAAATGCTCTTATTCACTTATTAATTCATGCTTCGTTTACACTACAATTATTTACGCGTGCTATTCCGTAAGCTACTGCGATTAAATCAATATCAATAAAGAAATGAGACAGGAAGGTAGCTCCACAACTAAGACCACCTACATGTCACACAATGGCACTTGTGCGTCAAGAAATAAAATAACATTATTGGAGTTAAACCAACGTTTTATGACAATAGTAAAATAATTTCCAGATTTAAAATAAATAAATAAAAACAGTAATTATTCTTCAAGCTTCAATAAGTGAATACGTACACCAGTAGATAAACAATATCCTTACTTCAGTACAACTTCACTCGCAGAATGACGGCGACGTAGTTCAGCGACTTAACGCTAATTCTTTTATAAGAAACGAAACTTTGGAATGTAAACCATGAGAGCTATTAGAGCATGCTATATAGAAATGCTGCGACATCTTTGGAAAACTTCTACCAAGTTTACCAGAATTTACATTTTGCGCAGTGGATTAAGCTTCCATTATATTAAAGTAGAACAAAGCTGGTTGTTTTTAGCTTCAGAGAGATACAAAGACATGGGTTGAAAGAAGAGGAGATTTTATTTCACAGTTCGTCTAACCTCTTTACGTATACTCTTCGCTTCCTTCTTGTTTTTAGACACATCAGTATTACTGTGAGCAATCCTATTTCTCAGTACATTAATTAAATGCTCATTCTAATTTTCCAGCTAGTCCATCTCAGCTTAAAATGCTCGGTTCTTCTGTAGAATCTCAGTTTTAAGCTGTGTATACAGAATCCAAGGGCTTGATATAGAACTGGCAGAAACGGTTATAAAAAGTAAGGTCAAATTTTAAAAAAGTACTGTTTCTGTGTAGGGATAACTCAGCTACATTTTATTTTGAAAACTTATCAAAGTTATCAGTAAAGATACTGTCGGGATTCAAGTTTCGTTCTTATAAGAATGATATAAGGACCCTGTGGTTTTATAAGCGAGAATTCAATTCTAGCTGGTTAACTAATTGTAAAGAGAGCAAAGATGGGAAGAACTTCGGGAAAAACAGTAACGGTAGATGTCTGTGTAATCTTGGTTTCGCACACAGTGTACTACCAGAGGGGATCTACAGAGAGTGATGCAGGATTTACGTTGCAAAAGAAGTGAGCCTATGCACTAATCCCCCTAAAATAGTCCCCGTCACCCGCTCGAGCTTAAGATACGTGTCTGCTCTTAGGTGTTACATCTCTAACACATTTACTTCAGTAATGTGACGGTCGGCCTTCCTGAAGCTTTGTGGCTGTTATGTTCTCTATGTAGGAGGCTGACTATGCGTATAAACCCAAATACTTTCATGTAGGAAATGCAAAATGTGATTCGCAATGCTTGTTCTACCACATCATTAGTTATGTCCAACTATAATCGTGGGTAGCATAACAAAGAATGACACTATCCAAAATATTTTCACACAATTTATTAACCATAATGTAGCGAATACAACAGATTGTTACTTAAAACCTCCTTCTTTGTAAGCCACACAGTTTTCAAACACCACGGCCAATCCATAGCAGCACGTATTCACATTTACGTGCAAATTCTTATTTTACAGGGTGTTTATAACGTTATTCTGTTTTAACACAACATTTTTTTTTCCAGATAGTATAAAGCAACGTATAAAATAGAAGAAAGAACAGCTGTTGTTTCTTACCGACTGTGTGGTATGACGTATGATAAAACGCGGAAAAATTTCACGTACAAATTTCACAAACCAGCTCCTATCAGACTAGACGTAGGCACGAGTCTAGGTTTGGCCCGGCCCGGCTTGATTGTGAAATTTGATTATTATTATCATCATCATCATCATCATCATCATTATTTCAAACGTTTCAGTAGAATAATCATATAGAATTTCTGGTAAAGAAATCCTGTGATAATTGTGCTATTCGCGTAATTTCGGCATTGGTAGCCAAAAAATGTGACAAATTACTTTGCATCTGTTAATTTTCAAACTCGGACCTGGCCCGAGCCCGACAAACATTTTTCAAATTAGGCTGAAACCCGCCCGCGGGCCGGCCGGGCCTAGGCCTGAGGGCTTGTCCCCAAACCCGTGGAGACCTCTACCAGACACGTCATTAAGAACATGGAGTACAAGTTCAGGCGAAGTGACGAACAGCGAATTGGGAGACCAGCTGTAGCAGATGAAGCTATGCAAAGGATTCAGGAAGTTATATACGCCGGCCCTCAACATCAGTCAGAAGACTAAGTAGGTATGTGTTACTATCTGACAGACCCTCATTATGTCCAAAGGTTAGACAACTGTTGCTAGAGGACTGTAAACAAAGTGGAACGATGGATTGCCTGATTTACATTGGAGGGGTGTTATAGTGTCCTCTCGAATCAATGGTCATTGTTTCTAAAACAGAAATATTACTTATTTAGAATCACCAAACCTTCGTGATCAGAGAGATATTTCATCGTATGACTAGTATATTAACTGTGGATAGTTTATTTCATAGACATTCCGTCTTGAATTCGCTACAACCATTTTAATTTTTACTTTCTCTACGTATAGTAAGCGGGGGAAGTATTGTATTCGACCCATAATTTCGATGCCGAGAATATATGTTTTAAGACCCCTGAATACCAAAAAAAGCGGTGCACGCACGGATGTGCGTGTGTCTGTCAACTCAAAGCAAATACCTCAAAAACAAAGTTGGTTAAAACGGAAGTTGGCATATAAGTTTAATGTCTTTCAAGCATGCAACACGAAGATTTTAAAGAAAATTCCTTCACCCTAAACTATCCTTTACATGGAAACATTTTTGATTTTCTCAAAAGTGGCTCTAACGATTTTGATTAAAATTCCACATGTTTAAGATATTTTTATGGCCAATGAAATTTATATTTTGAATATTTTAGCTATAGCCCAGGTAGTCGTACATACTCCTGATGACTTTTGCATAACCGTAAGAGATAGGCCAAATTTTACAATACAAAAATATAGACGTCGTTTAAAAACCCAAATTATGTTCAAATGCATTGTTTATGCAGTGAACAATTTCGGAGAGATTCCTGGTTATTTGTGTGAGTTTTCCAATACTTGAACATTTCTCAAATGGAAGGTCGTTATACATTTTTCATGTCTTGGGCACGTACAGAGAACATAATTTCAACGCTTTCATACAGTAACCAACTTTAAAAGACTTTACTATTGCTCAAAGCCATCTGTATTCCCACATTCCTCTTGCATATATAAAAAAGTAAACAATAAGATAATTTTTGCAAATATTTATCTCGACTAACATTTAGAAGATAATGAAACAGTTAGTAAAGGAGTAAGGAGAACGTTTCGTGAGTACAACACACCAGATTGTGTGTGTGTGTGTGTGTGTGTGTGTGTGTGTGTGTGTGTGTGTGTGTGTGTGTGTGTGTGTGTGTGTGTGTGTGTGCGCGCGCGCGCACACCTTATAAATCGGAGGACTTCTAATCGGAACACGTTCTTAATTTCTTTAAGAAAATATGTACAATCAACTGCTCTCCGGCATACAATTTTGTTTGTTTCTTCCAATGCCGTTCCTTCCCATTAAATGCAATGGTAACCTTAGATGCTCTTTGATTCGTTTTTGGGAAGATTCCAGCTCTAACTCAATTAATTTCCACGGCGAGCTCTGTCCACTTCCATTTAATACCATAAGACAATCAAGGTCCTCTTGAGCAAAACTTTTTCCTTAATCTTTTATTGATCTTTATACTTTCTACTTTCTTTCCGTGATAGATTCTTATTAAGCATTGACGTGGGCAGAACGGTGAATATGGAAGGCATCCTTCTATTCTTATTCCTAAATAAGGTGAAGTTAAGGGGCTTTAACCCTTAGTCTCTCTACTAGAATCATCCATTGGAGAATAAAAAAAATAACGTAGGATTCAAATTTTTAAATTTATTCTTATACCTCCAAGAATTATAAAAGCCCTAGAAATGCCATAGAAGAAACCAAAACTATTAGCGTTCCTCTGTCATAGTATCATTTGGTGCAATTAATTTGGTACAACAACGCATAATTCACATAAAGAAGACAGCTTGAATAATTATAAGACTCAACAGAGCTCGCCTAGAAAACACCTTATTGTAGCACATGAGCAAGTCGAGTCAGTTATCACATGCAAATAAATCATATTCAAGAAGAGCAATGTACTATCATAATCATCGCCATTATAATTACTAATTGTGGACTCCAAAATACTAGTACTTCTAGGGATAATAATATTAATGATGGTGGTATGCAGTGCTGGTTGTATTAATAATGGTAGGAGTGAAAATTGGTGTTATGGCTGACATAAACTACAATGTCGGATGGCAGGAGGAGTTGATCGACACAAAATCCAGTATTATTATTGGTGGTAGTATGAGCACCAACAATTTAACTTATTTCTGAACGCTTGTTAACTGCTATGGATCTTAGCCTTCAGTTTTACACTGGGCATGAAAGGCCGCTTAAGTTTGCTCAAATGCCCTTTTGTAGGTTTCAGGATCTTTTGCGTGCCTTAAATCTACGACACAAAACCACCAGCTTTTTGAAAGAAAGCATCGCCCTCCGTCAAGTTTGAATCCTCGACCTTGGGAACCATAGAATAGCACGTTAGCCTAGAGCACGAGAATGACGTAGTCATAGCAGCAGTAGCAAGTTACTTTTATGGACCTTTGTAAAGGTAGTAATGGGAAATATTGACAGTGGTATGCACTTAAAATTATAGTTTGTGTCGGGGGGAAAATATGGTGCTTTATTTATTCATTTACTTAATTATTCATTTATCATTTATTCTGTTATTTTGCTTGCACAGAGGAAGAAACGTAGATATCACTGTAGAATTCAGTTATAGTTGCTATTTTCTCATAAAGTTCTACCTTGTCATGTATTTAATGAATACCATTTAAGGCTTAATTTGCATCCCCTGAAAACCTCACACATACACGTTATACATGCCGCTAATCCGGGCGCTCATCAAGTTTTCCCCTTAGATTTCAATCCCTTCAACGGCGTGTCCTACACTAAGCATAACGTGCATGATAAGAGGTCTGCATGACAAACTGAACGCACTCACTCCGTCTTTCTCTTCTAGCGAATACGGTCGAAAGCGTAAACATGTGTTGCGTTTCTAGGCCATTTTGTATCCTTTGCTTTGTTCATTGGTTAAGGATATATAGCAAAAGGAGGGACACGTCTTTAAACGGAGCCATGGATGTGGAACACAGACACACAAAATACACAAAATACAACACACTACACTACACAACGTCAACAAAAACACAATAAACACAAATACGCACCAAAGCCGAGGGAAATCCCAATCCGAAAAAGAAACAAATACCACACTAGGCTGAAGAGGGATTTCCCTAAACAGCCCGGGCATGTTGTAAACATGCCCAAATAAACATTTTTCATTCATTCTTCACATCTTTGCACCATGGGCTGAAGCAACTAAAGAAATGGTCAAGGCTTCGTATAACGATAAATCTGACGTACACACAACACCTAATCTCGCTGCACCTCGAGTCTACATGTCCAATGTTCACAGTCCTTTATGGCTATTAGTGAATCACTGAGCGTAAAAGTTCAATCCAATTAATATGTAACCACTTCGGAGTGTTAGTTCTTCCCTTCGTTTAAATTTTCCCACAAACCAATCACAACTTTACTACCCGATAGTTTTTGCATGTGGCAGCTACGTCCGGAAATGAATAACGTCTGTCTTATAGAGTAACCGTTTTACTGGCCTAGGTGCTATAAAATCATTGGCCTTGTGGAAAACATCGGAACTCGGTTCCGGTATACCATTCGTTATCACGAGGGCGGCCCACTCTCCGCCATCCCTTCTGTTTCAGCCTACTTTAGAGGCATTAACCAACCTGTAGAAGTACTGCTCTTAAGTGAAATTACAAGTTCGCATATGAAGCAAATATTGATGCAATAGTGTTCATTATACTGTCCACAATTTCTAGTCAAAATAGCTACATTTACGCCCCTAGCGCAATGTTGAAGTTATGCTCAAATATTTTCTTCAGACACTACCATCATGTACCCTCTTCATTTCTCGGCCCCAAGAGCCTGCTCCGACTCCACTACAGATCAATGTGACGCAGGATTTCAAACATAATATATCCGAGAAAAAAAATCCTTCTCCACAATATACTATTCAAGACAGGAACAAACAAATTGTAAGCAGCGTGGTTTCATCCAACGCGGAACACAAAACATTACTGTACAAGCAAACTTTTTTTCCCAAGACATACACGGAATAAAGTTACTTCTAATATATTCGCTCCCCCCCCCCTCACCCGCCCCTCCCCGACAAGGGATCGCTCTAAACTGTAACAAATGAAAATGTACTATTAAAACGAATTTTAATTTATAATCATTAAAGCTAGGATTAAGGGAAATAAGGTTTAGCTGTAAGCACGCCTAGAGACATACGCCGCAAGTAAAAAACCACCCCATCCTTCCTAAGGTACGTTGCATGAAATAATTCATTGATTTATAATGATCAATTATAAATGTAGGATAGATTGTAGCCAACAGATTTTCAGTGGTGGATCATTAACCTCAATTATGATAAATACTTTTATATGCAATTTCTCTCTATACTGCTGGGAGATATTAGTATTTTGTAATACAAGCGGACCCAGTTTCTTTGTTGAAATACCAGTGCTTTAATCATCTCTCTATTTTAAGAGGCTGGTACACTAAAAATTTGATTTTATAAAGTTTTTAGCCAACTTAGCTGAGCATTTATTTTCCATGTTGCATTACATAAACACCACATACTTTTAAATCTTAGTATGATATATCCTTCAGTTTCTGAGTTATTACATTTTAAAGCGGTATTTTACTATCCTATGCCAAACACTTCACGATGTAACTTTAAAATAACAAAATTTTAAATTATAAGTTTTGGTTTAGCCTTTATTCAAAAGCACATAACGCTCATATTCTACCATTTAAAATTTCTAGTCCTTCGCGTTCTACGTACAAATAGCTTTAAAAATTAGTAACTCAAAA
Organism: Tenodera sinensis; assembly: GCA_030765045.1. Classification (NCBI taxonomy): domain Eukaryota; kingdom Metazoa; phylum Arthropoda; class Insecta; order Mantodea; family Mantidae; genus Tenodera; species Tenodera sinensis. Next base: position 118,930,370 of record CM060966.1, read on the forward strand.
CGCCTTATAAAAACCAAATCGTAACAAGATGTAATTACTTGTGTTTTGTAAACCCACATGTAAAATTTTGGAAGAAATGGATGGAGCTTCAACATGTGGAACATTTTGAAATAGTTAATGTGCTGAAACAAAATAATTTCCAAAACCTCAAATTCAAAATTAGAAATTTGTTTCTGTATTTCGAGCCTGCATTTCATAAAGAGGGACATTTGTAATATAACGAACCAAACTAGATTTTTAATTTGTGTTTCTTGAGTATTTTTGAAGTCATGGAATAGTTGTATATATGGTGTTCAGAGTTCGGTCAGCTTAGTTTGTCTGATGCTTTGCTATCGTTCATTGTTTTAGTTACAATGTGGCACAGTTTTTGTACCATACTTCTTTAGATGATACCTTCCTTAGAAGATGATGAAATGGCGAGAGTTGTTTGTGTATCTGTTGGTGACGAAAATGAAAATGAAGATTAATGCTTAGCTGTCAGTTGATTATCGTCTGAAGAATAAAGAGATGATACTTTAGAAGAGCACACAGGAAACAATAACACCTTTCTTTCAGAAGAAATTGATTGCAGAGCACAATCCCCATATCAGAAACGACGGGCTGCTGCCCTTAACGCTCATGTTATACCTCGAGCAATAACATATACCACTTGGCGTTTAAAAATGAATATTCTGTTTAAAGTTGTTTGTTTCTACATCTGTTGAAAATATTGTGCTGATTCATTCCAATGCTAAGAAAAACTGTGCAAGTAAATGCCTGGAAAAATGGTACGTTGGACTTGGCTGCTTATCTAGATATACGCCTCGAAGACGCAAAGTAAAGGTACCTCAAGCCATTGAGCGGTCAGAACAAGGACCACAATAAGCGCGGCAGAACAAAGCGTCACCATTATCTTTCGAGACACTTTCGGCCACCGGCTTCTTTACGAGGGTTTCCAAAAAGTTGAATTTCGAGAAAAATTCGTATTACGGCATTCTCGCCTACAGAAGCCACTTCAGTTTTTACTTTCTAGTAAGTAGGGGAAGTATTGTATTCCAGCCAAGAATGCGATGCCGATATTTCACCGGAAATATATCATTTGAGGCTACCTGATTAAAATTAAAAAAAGTAGATAAATGTCCGGGTGTTTGCGTTCGCACGTTCATGTGTGTGCGTGCGTGTGTGTGTGCGTGTGCGTGTGCGTGTGCGTGTGCGTGTGCGTGTGCGTGTGTGAACAGCATAACTCAAACACGAAAAGTCGGTTAAACACCAAAGTTGGTATTTAAGTTTAATGTCTTTCAAGAATACGACAGGAAGATTTTGAAAAAAGAATTCCTCCACCCTAAACTGCCCTTCATATGGAAAAAATTTGTGCAAATTTTGATTTTCTCAAAAATGTTTTAACGATATGTTTAAAGCATTTTTGTGGCATATGAAATGTATGTTATGAATTTGACTGTAGCCCACGTAGCCCCGTTTACTCTTGATGACTTTTGCATAACTGGTAAACCGCAAGAGATAGACCAAATTTTACTACACAAAACATGTATAGCTCTTTAAAACATACAATTTATTTCCAAATGAATTCTTTTGTGGAACGAACCACTTCGGAGGTATTACTAGTTATTCATTTTTTTATATCTTAGCTGTGCAAAGAGAATGAAATTACAAAACTTTACCTACCTACTGTATTCTCACATTCTTCTTGCACCTACAACAAAATAAGTAATAAGATAACTTCTCCAAATCTTTTTCTCGACTAACATGAAGAAGATAGTGCAATAAGGGTTTGCAGAATGGTTAGTACAAGAGTAGAGATAGTAATGTGAGGGCAACACATCAGATTTCTTTGGTGTAGTCATAAAATGTTGAACTAGACAACTGCTAGCGATTAGTTATAAGTGTGTGTACAGTCAGTGTTGAGATAATGTGTGTATCAGAGAGAGTTATAGACATTTAATCGTAGTGTCGAAGTTGTTGCTGTTATGTGAAGCAGTTTTAGTGAGTGTGGTCGTCGCAACCAACAGTTTCTTTGTGTGTGTGTGTGTGTGTGTGTGTGTGTGTGTGTGTGTGTGTGTGTGTGTGAGAGAGAGAGAGAGAGAGTGAGAGAAAGAGAGATGGGGGGGGGGGGAGAGTAGAACTGTAAGACGGAATATTTGTGAAGGTTGTGGTCGGACAGAACAATGAGTTGTGAGGTCACGCAGAACTGTAAACTGTGTTAATGATAAAGGTAGAGCTGTGCAAAATAAGAAAAAGTATAACTAAAGTGTCATTTTGTCCCAATATGCTTCGTAAACATATGGAATAAAGTTCTGGCCACTGGATTAATGCTACAAATTCCATATGTAATACTCACAAGAAACCATGTACTTCTCCTGAAAACAGCCAAGGCCTAAGAATTGTAGTTTATATATCTTGTAGGTTCCAAGGGGAGAGCATTATCTGTGGTATTTTTTCATTTGTATGAGTTGGGAAAACTTTACTGAAGAGAATAGTAACCATGATTGAAAAAAATGCTTCGAATTTTACCAAAAGTATTGCAAACTAAATGAGTTGAAATCTATGCCTCATTATTTGTCTTCAAAAACAGCAGAACACTTCTATCACACCTACCTTAGTGCACAGCCCTTGGTGGGACAAGGCTTACAGCTCAGTTGCTGCGTCCGCTACCTATGTCCATTGCAGGCGTCATGAGTGGGGTGCAGAACCAAAGGGTGGGACGTGGTCAGCGCCCCCCATGCCTCCCGGGCGATCATGCGGCTTTCGCGACCTGCGGTGGCTACTTCCTCATCACGCAGCTCCTCAATTGGCCCCACAGGGACCTAACGAGTCTGAGTGCACCCCGTACCAAGCCTTCCAGGCGGGGAGGAATTCTCACGCCAGTTCCGGGGATAGAACCCGGGTTTTCCGCGCCAGAGGCAGGTGCTCTACCACTGCGCTACGGGGGCGGGCGCTTATATGACACATTCCTAATAAACCAAGCGTGTTGTTCTGCAAAGTACTCTGTACAGTGATGAGGAAACTATCTGAGATCCTAAGAAAAAAATCTAAAAGATGGTGAGCATTCACATTGTATACTTGGAATCTGTGAATAACCTGTGTTCATTAAGTGCTTTAGCTTTTACTTTGTAAGAGGATATGATTTTTAATTTTCACTGTTTGCAAAATACGTGCTCATATTTACTAGTAATGCACAGTGTTTCATCAGACAGAAAGTCAGAAGGAACTACGACAGCATTCAGCAGGGTTGACAGTCTCTTCAATAAATGCAAGAGATGGAAATAATGCGCACATGCGATCTCAAATTGCTCGGAAAGCATTCTGCACACTAAGGCCGAAGTCAAGGCGACCACAGTCACTGGTTGAGTTGTCAAAACAGGACAATGAAGCAGATGCCAAACCTGTACAGTGTCCTAGAAACGGCATTTGAATAGGCAATTCTACTTCTCCTTCAAATAATGGTGGAATCTGCTGTTGTAAGGACCTCCTATAACTTGGAGTAGAATATTGTGTGTTCATTTTTATTTGGCTGTACGATAGTTTATTCTTGTCACTACTTTGAGGCGAGTTTCATCTCCTCAAAAGTAGCAAAACCTGAGTAGATAAGTGTCGAATAAGTTGTGAACGGCGCAACAAAGACAAATACTCTACGTATACCTATGCTACCTTCCATCCTTAAAAAAATGAGTCTATGCGAGTGAGAACATGAACACTGATAAAATCGACAGAAGTCCAGTCCAGTTACTTTTCTATCACTTTATTTTCTTCTAAAACTTTTGCAGGAAAACACAGTTCTCTTCTACTGACGTTAACACAGCCTACAGTCTTTCGAGATATTACAACACACAACTGTTTTCTTATCGTGGCCTTGACTCAGTCCTTTCACTGTCTTTCTGTGGCTCCATACACTAACAATACAATCACTCGACGCTCATTAAAACTTCTTGACGACGCGACAACACACTCAGCTGTCTCACACTGACCGATTAATGTCTGTAACTGACTCTGCTATTCTATCTCCTTATATGGTGGACATGACGTCATACGGATCTTTCGCGAACTCCTTCACACACGTCGGCTATAAAGAGCCAGGTCTTTCTCGAACGCTTTGGAGAAAACCCCTTTAGGTTCCGTCACTCGATTGTTACTAGTCAGGCACACGCAAAAAGTTGTACGAGGCAGTCTGACTTTGGGCGCCTTTATTTGCTCACCGGTTTGGTATGTGGTGTGAAGTAGCTTAGTCCACCTTTGTTTTTTACTGCGCCCAGCGTCACAATATAAGGAAATGATAGACGCGGTGAATGATTCGTTTTTTGTGTTAGTTCTTGTTTAATGTTTCAGAAATTGAGGAAGTTTTTGTTCCTTAGATAAACTTCACTTCTATTCAAATTGTGTACACAGAGTTAGTTTTGTTGTGTTCTCTTCCTATCACTTAACCATGGAAGAAAATCAGTATTTCAGAAAACTCAAAAATATGACGTAGTAGAGTTTAAGTTTCGAAACCTTTTCCAGTTTTCTTACATTCCACCGTATAACCTATTCATTTTGGATGCGGATTCATTAGCATTTGAAGAATCGCCAGTCAGCGCTGACATCAATCTTATCCAATATGTTGGACAAGAGAATGAAAAGAATACTCAGTAGGTTAGAGTACATCCTATGGGCTCAATATGAAACATGTCATGCTGAAGCATAAGAGCACAATTTTACTAAAAACATGGTCATTTTGTGTAGCATCCTGTACATGAGGTTGAGATCTGAAGATTAATTGCAGACGGCAGATTAATATATGTGGAAAAAGAGTTGCTCATTATGTCTGATTAGTTGCCCTTCTGAGCAGCTATGGATCGAAGTGGCACATATATTAGTTGCCGCAAGGTACGTTATACAACCACACCACACACGCAAATGAAAAATCGGCGCGTTGAAGGCTGCCAAGAACTGCTGCGATGATATGAACGGAATGCAAGCGTGTTTCAGCAGCGAAAAGTGCCCGAGGAGGAATGCTCGTTTCAGCACTTCAGCAGAAAACCCCTCCTAAAAACTTGTAGAGTGAAAAATGGAAGGACAAAAGCGCATTTTTCATCACTGACAAAGCCCAACAAACTTTATGCTAGAAGTTCTTTTGATTTGTGAGCACGCGTGTTCATCGTATGAGCACACCCGTTAATAAACATTAACTTATTAGCCATGGTGAGTAGAATATTAAAATCGCATCCCAAAACACAATGTAACAATTTAAACTAATTAAAGCAGGCACTAGGTAACATACCTTGAACTTTGGCAAACTTAATCCAGGAGGGTTTGCTTTCCTAAACTGCTTTGCCAAATATGATTTCATTGCATGTGTCATCAGTGTGCGTCGCTTGCGCTGCATATAAAGTTTTATTTTATGTTTGTTAAGTTAAGCTTTGAACGTCAGCTTGGGTAATTCATAATTGAGAAAGCAACGATACTTGTAACTACTGTTCCGTACGCTTAAACTGTAAAACATTACCTTTCGATCTTGACGAGATCCAAGTCTTAACATTTGAGAAGGGCATATACGATGCAGAACCGGAAGTTAGTAACAAAATAAACATCAATGTGGAGTGCCAGAAGTGTTTCGTTGTCCTATTGCTCATGGCTAGTCTGTTTAAAAGTTTCTAACGTGTCCCTTCAGTACTTCAGGGCCAGACAGACGTTCTATGAAATAGTCCAATGGATACTGAAACGCTACCTATGTGTACTTATTTTTTTGAAAATAGTGAAATTAAAACTAAATAATATAGAGAAAATATGGAAAAAACCTGAAGAAAAGTTATTTGGAGAATTCACTACAATCAGAGTTTGGTCTCTTCTGTCTGGAAGAACGATACCTTATCAAGTTATCAAATCAAACAGTTGGATGGTAATAATATTTGTGGTGACACGTATAATAGTGATACTATTAATAATAATAAAAAATTACAATTATTTCACCTGTGAAAAAATAAATACATATAGAACAACTAAAGGCAGCATTAATTTTATTTGCATCTTAACTAGATTTTTATCCTGTTTGTTTATTTAATAAAGCAGTGCTCCTGGTATTTTAATAATCAGTGATATAAAAAGCATGGTGGAATAAACACTTACTGGAGCTGATAAACATGGGGTAACGGTTCAAAGGTTATTTGGCATATTTAAATGTTAATCTTAATTGCCTATTGTTACTCTGTTTAGATTCTTTCATTTTGCGCTTCAAAATAAGGAATATTTCATGGAATTTGTCAACTCAACAGCGCTGGGAAAAAAGACATTACTGATGAACCTTTCGGAGGGAGATTAAGGGAGTCAGACACTCCACCAATGTTTCACTTCCTGGCGCGCTGACCGCGTCCCACTCTCCATCACTAACCCGCTCATGACGCCTGTAGTGAACAGAGGTGGGGGATTCAGCGGCCGGGCGGTAGGCCAAGGCTATACTCAAAGGGTCGTAGTGCCACAGGACAGGACAGGATAAGACGCCTCCGTGGCGCAGTGGTAGTGCGCATGTCTGGCGCGGAGGACCCGGATTCGATCCCCGGTGCCAGCGTGGGAAGGTCTGGCCCTGGGTGCACTCAGCCTGCTGATGTTCCATATTCGGGCCACTGTGAACCGAAAATGGGGACAATATACCTAGATCCCATCAAATCCTTGTTGGATCTGCCAAGGAGATCAAGGGTCACTAGGCATCTATTTGGAGAGCGAAATATTCCAGCTTAGGAGGTACCCACGTTTGGGTGACAAGATGTGGTCCTACCCCACCGACAAGGGAACAGGAGTAGTCTCCCAATCCATGAAGTATTGTTGTTGTTGATAAAGAAATAAAATAATGGAGCGGAAAACCAACAACGAACTAAGCACAATACACTAATATGATTAAAAGAAGTTCACCTTCGCACTAAATCAATAATAACAAGCTATACGTGACATAAAGTAACTACGCAACTGAGCAAGCATTAGACACAGACTGATCATGTATATTCAGAATATGAAGCAAATTCCGAAATGTGACTTACACTTGCTTGTTTCCTCCACAACTTATAAGTTAAACTATAGGACTAAAATGTCTACGAATAACTTTCCATTGCGCTAAATATAGAAATAATAGCAATAAAAATGAAGTTTCATGACCCGGTCACACTGGCAGGCTGCTCAGAAAAGGCTTCCCTTTGGCGGAACTGTAGGGAAAACATTGGAATACTAATGTAATATCTTTGATACGTATTTTGCCAGTCAAATATTCGCGCTTATAATACACATGTAGCGCTTGATAAAAGACATCGACTTACAAATAAAGAAACCCTTAATATCCTTAAATTGCCTAAGGCGCGCTTTATGTTTTTTAAACATTTTACGATACCGCAGCGCACTCTGTATTAATAAGCTGAATAGATAATGTGACTTTTGTTTCACTCTCTACTCAAGCACTAACTTCATAATGTAGTCGTATGCGTTTGTTAATTGGGACTATGTTTTCATGAATATTTATCTCGACAAGAGTACAGTGAAGGAGTGTAGAAGCGCAAGAAGAAAAAAGTAAAGATAGAAAAAAAGTGTTAAGTTTAAGTACTTTCCTCCGCTGATTTTCATCCCTTTTACTGCCACGGGGCTCACTCAGCCTCTAATCGAAAAGAGTAGTGGGAGGAATTCCCAAGGTAAGGAAATTTGCGTTTTCCTGCTCACCGTTAGCTCGACCACAAAAGTTTGCTTTACTTTGACCTCACTGGCTTTTACAGATTTTAATGTGGTGCACCTTCACCTCTGCTTTACATTAACTGCAGTACAGTTTCAATACATCTAACAAGCTTGTTACAAGTGTATAATTTGTTAAGGGCTTTTAGCTACAAAATAAAACAATGTTGCAAAAATGCAGAAATCAAGCTCGACATTTCTGCAAAATATGAAATGTTTGTGGAAAATTCTGCTAGTAGAAAATATTATAAATTATGCTGTCAGTAGGAATTTTAAAGATTGAAATATATGTAGGTATATTGAATTGAAGAGAACATTAATCTGCTAAATGAGAGTTTATTATGTTTTAAGTTCACTTTTACATATATACGAGTGGTGTCTCAAATATCAGTTACACTATTTTTTTTTTTTTTTTTGTTAAATCCGCGCGGTAGGCGGCGAAGTCCAGCAGTCACAGGGAACCTTGGGCTGGGTGTACTGACAACACTGTAAAATTCCTGAGCATTATCTCTACCCCTAGGACTTTAAAATGGTGATAAGGATGGAGACTCCAGTAGCTCCTACGATTGCGAAGTTCACGCTGTAGTCAGTTTTTTGACGAAAAAAAAAAAAAAAAGGTGCAACTGAAATTCCTCCCAAGTTGTGCGGTGCCTACGGTAAACACCTTACATTGAGACCAATGGTTTCTCGTTGACGTCAATAGTTCATTGGAGGTTTGGAAACGAAAGGAAATGAAAGGATGAGCCAACACCAAAAAAGGCAAAAGTTGTTGCATCGGTTCGCAAGGTTATGGAAACGATATTCTGGAATTCGAAAGCAGTGTTGCTGATTGATTACCTGCTCCGTGGGACCATGATTACAGCTGTTCGCTATTCTAAGTGCTCAGGAATCTCAAAAGGGCGATTCAAAACAAAATGAATGGCAAGTTGAGCAAACAGTTTTCCTGTTCCACGATAACGCTCACCCGCACGCTGCTCTTGAAACTCAAGCTCTGTTTGAGCAGTTTCAATGGGATGGTTTCGATCTTCTACCTTACCCATCTGACCTTGCACCGAGTTATTACATCTTTTTCCACGACTGAAGCAACATCTTGGAGGAAGGCACTTCGTAAACGACGAAGTGAGAAAGTGGCTAGCCAGTTTGGCGGGAGAGTGGTGTGATAATGGATTAAAAGAACTGTTATCACGGTACCAAAAATGTAAAGAGATTCAAGGAAACTATGTAGAAAAATACTTACTGAATGTAGCTTTCAAAATACATGCTTTTTAAATATATTTAACCTTTTTTTTTAATAGTGTAACTTACTTTTGAGGCACCCCTCATAGAACCACACATATCTACGGTACACTAACCTTTGTTTTGTTTAATGTTCCATTAGTTTAACATCGAAGGTAATATCGGCGGCTTTTAACCTCTTGAAACGATTGCAATGGTGTTCACTCGTATAACGATGGTATTGAACGCTGGGTTTGTATTCCTTTTTTTTTTTTTTTACATTAAACACACACACACACACACACACACACACACACACACACACACACTTCCAGACAATATGGAGGATGAGAAATAGCCCTACTGGAAGAAAAATTCCCACCCTCCAGCCGAGAATCAAACCCGGCAACCGTTGCACAGCAGACAAGTGCTCTACGCTACGGGGCCAGCCTGTACAGTAAACTTGTCAGCACTTATTTACACATTTTGTATTATATTATTACAATGCGTTGATTTTTATAATAGACACATTGAATCCTTTTTCTAAACCACAGCCATTGCCACGTGTACCTGTAGTGTATTAAATCCAAATTATTTATTAGCGCGGGAATAATTTAAAATTAAAATTAATTAGGTGGACATTTATAATTTGAACCGGGAGCATATTTCCCAGGGGAACCTAAATTGAGTAAGATATGATTCTAATTTTCGTTGCTGTATATATTAAAGGCTGTTTTAAAAAGTTCGCACTTTTGTTGTCAATGTTAATATTACAGCTTACCTGTATGACGACGTCAAACAGTTCTTTTGCGTTTTCTCATACGAACTACACACAAATAATTGGAATTTCTCCAGAATACTGCAATCCGAATCATTGTACTGCTTCGGTCATGACTTAAACAGGGCGTCTACATTATGAGTGTAACAAAAATGTCTAATATAATTATTGTCAATAAAGAGACCTTTCGCCAAAAAAATTAACATGTGTCAAATAATTGGAATATTTGGAGCCAATTTCTTGACGAATAATTATAAATTGTTTATTATTTCACTGTCACGCAAGCATTATTTGAACAATGCTGCAATGCCTTATTTAAATTTGAATGAATTTAGTCACAAAGTAATGTTAACGTGATGTTACCAAATCCTTCTTAGGAATTAAACTTTGCATGACAAAGTTCCTCCACTAGCTGGGAGGAAAGCGGTATATTGTTTGTTTCTATTATTTTTATTGCGGCTTGTCTAAAAGTTGTGTTTATAGCCTCTATGGTTTATTTCTATGGTAGACTTTGTTGCATGTTTGTGAACGCCGTTTTTAAGTTCGTCGAATTCTTCGACCTCGAGCAGCTAAGACCAGCAAAAGCGACTGTAGCTTAAGCCCGGCTTTGTTATGGTTTAATTCTTCGGTTGGTATCAACATGAGAAACCTAATCATAAAAACCAAAGGTTTTACAGGTCGGAACACCTGCAAAAGCAATTCATTGAGCTTGGAATCGGAAAAGATAGACTTGTGCCAGTAGGAAGATGTGAATATTGGCCCCCGCTTCAAAAGAGTATAAGCAAATAGTCGAAGATAACCTTTCGTTTGGTTACCACCACACTTGGTTCCCTTCTATGGACAGAGTATCGGCATCAGAGTAAACGTTATACAAAGTTCTCATGAGCATATTTGGTGTATGCACACACTGCTACTATTAAAGGAATTTCTTCTTCATTGTTTTAGTTAGATCTTCACTTTGTTAAAAATTTATACCATACTCTCTAATTTGAATTGGTAATTATTTCTGTAAAAAAAAAAAAAAAAAAACATTTTGTTTAATTTTATTCGTATTTTTAGGTTTTGTTTCTATTTGTACGAAGGAAATTCTATAAGTCCTGATAACTACGTAATAACGTTTGATAATGCGACAACAGGGAAAATTCACCCATTGCACCAATATCACGAAAGACTGTAGACTGTTAACATAGTAGAAGGAAACTGTGTTTTTGTGCAAAAGCTTAAAAGACAAAGTAATAGAAAAGTAACTGGAATGGATTTTATCGTTTTGTTACAATATATATCTCAACAGTTGTAGGGGACAAGGCTTTCTTCCTCTTCCGTATCCCTTGCCTAGGAATTCACGAACGATTTTACGTCATATGACTGATAGGTCATACGTAATTGAGTTTGCTCATTTTAGTCTAGAGTTTACTTATATGTGTTCTCCCCCACATCCAGAACAACCCCCAGTCCCTCCCTTCTTCCAAAATCAGCTAAATTTCAAAACTATTTTTTGATTTCCAAAATATTTTACCGGTTTTACTTACATTGCAGAGTTCCTCCTAATATCCTCTATAGTCAACAGAAATAAAGCTTCACTTCTTTGGTCAAACATTATTCACAAATGTTGAATGCAGACTGACGCTGCAGACTGGACAAGAAAAACTGAGAATCTGGAAGTTACTGACATTTGCATGCTTTACCATTCAGCTGCTATTGCACTGCAATTGCTCTCTTTGAGTTCGAGATTTATGATTCCCATTCTCTATTCTATCTCTGATCTCCATGAAAGATGACCAGTTCTTCCCAGCAAAATAAGAAAAAAGAGGTCAGATGATTTTTCTCTTTAAGAAGGAGAAAAGTAAGGAAATAAAGGGAAGTAATACAAGGAGAATAAGATGCAAGTTTTCAATGCTTTTCGTTTTCTGTATCCAATATCATTTTCTCTCTATCTTCTATATTTCGTCCATATACTTTCCTAGTAAGAGATGAGCCGTTGGCTGTGAATCTCCCATGTGAATACATGTATTTCAAGTCTCTCGTTGTGGTTAGGGTGCCCGTTGTCGTTGGTTGTGAACCAGTCTTTATACTCCAATATAAGATATTGAGATAATAATAATAATAATAATAATAATAATAATAATAATAATAATAATAATAATAATAATAATAATAATAATAATAATAATAATAATAATAATTACTTTTTAGTTTTCGGTATGGGCCGCGTGTTGTTGGCTTTTTTAAGAAATTAAGAATTATGTGGACGTTTCGCCGCAGAACTATGTTCAGCTTTTTAGCTTTCCGTTCTTTACAGACTGCCATGAATTTATGACTGGCAAAGTAGTCCTTTGCTATTTTGTTTAATATATATTGGTTGCTGAAATTTAATTTAGATTTGCTTAGCATTCGTTTAAAAAATTGTTTCAGGTGCCTACTAAGGTGAGACCTTAGGGAATATTATATTGAGAAACGAGCCATCGGTTACGAACACACTTTTTATGATCTTCCTTATGCTTTTAAGGTTTATGGTTTTACCGTTAGAGGCGACATTTTCGATTAAATAAAAATTAACAGTTAACTGTTATTTAAATGTGCGAGTTATATACTTTTCATTTATTAAATTTCCTCGTTTTTTATTTTCTCATATAGTGTCGAAAAGTCCACGTTTTAAGTTTTGCAAAGGGTATTTAACTAATACCGCTGGTATTAAGGTTTGTTTATATAGGATTGCGAAAACAAGGGAGGTGTCCATTGTTGGCTTCGGCCCGTATTTTTTAACGAATGCAGGAAATCCGTTCGCTGTTCAAACATTCGTCATGCAATCGATCAAAAGTCAGCTTAAACTTAAGATAAGGGCGCCGATAGCAACCTAGAGGGTGAAATATAAAATGAATGCTATGGTGACGTGTATAAGGCCATGATTATTCAGTTTCGTCGAGGTTTGTTATTTGTCTTTTGTGGCCGAGTACGTTGTTAATCACCTGAATTGTCTTTGAATTTGAGCATCTATTGTTTTGGTTTCTCTTTACGCGTTTAAACTCCGGCTGGCCAGGCAGAATCTGTGAAGCAAGTGTCTCTTGTAAGGCGTGTAACGAAAATTAGTTTGAAGTAGCAGATTACACTTGTAAAAGTTAAGCTGTGGTGTTAGGCTGTGTAAATAAGCAAGCCTAACAAGTCTTTCAGCATAGTTATGAATTTGGTTATTATAAATGTGCCCGTTTCAGTAGGATGTTTGGTGTGTTTCAAAAGAAACTGAAGAAGTGATTCGAACTTAACGTTAAAAAATCTGATGTGTTGCACTCACATGAATTTTTCTACTCTTGTACTAACCATTCGTACAAATTCTTATTCCTTTATCTCTTTAAACATTTTCAGACATTACCTTATTGCTGGTTTCCTTATAGATGCAAGGGAAATGTGGAAAAGAGTAGGTTTTGAGCGATAGTCAATATTTTAAGGCTTTGAGATTCCGTTCTGTTTGCATGGTTAACACACAAAAGCATGTAAAACAATGTTGCATTTCACCAAAGTTTTGTTTCCCGTAACTGACACAAATAACAAGAAATATCTCCGAAATGGTCCACTCAACAGAAAAAAAAAATTGTGTGTTTTGGCGAGATCTGCATTTTTTGTATAATAAGACTTTCTATCTCTTACGGTTGACGAGTTATTCAAGTCATCCTCAGTAAACTGGACTACATAGGTTATAGCCAGAAAATTCGAAATACACATTTCATTTGTCATACAAATATCTTAAACATGTGGCATTTTAATCAAAATCATTAGAGCCATTTTCAAGAAAACCAAAATTTTTGAAAAATTTTCCGTCTAAAGGGTAGTTTAGGGTGGGGCTATTTTGTTCAAAATCTTCGTGTTGCATCCTTGAAAGACATTAAACTTAAATACCAACTTTGGGTTTTAACCTACTTTATTATTCACATCATATACGAGTATCTTTGCTCACATAGACACCATTACCACACAACTTGATATCGCCACACAGAGAGTTTATCTCGGTGGTATTTCGTGCTACCACTCAGTAGAGGTAGACGGCGTGATTATCTTAGTTCAGAACTCAACAGAATGTCCCATTATTAGAGCAACACATTCTTGACTCTCGTCCCTGTAAGGGAAGATAAATTCTTTATTGGATGAATTGCTAAATTCCATACATCTAATTCAAAATTAGAAACTCAAAGCAAAAGCTCGCTGGAAAGAGCAAAATACTAAAGAGATGCCAGCATGGGTAACCGGTTTGCTAAATGGGAGATCCTTATCTTTACTTGTAAGCTGGGATTGACCATACTGGAACTTCAAACATGTGCACCCATTTTATTGGCAGTCAACGATTCAAAGTCTAGAAACTAACTATCCTATTTCAAAAAGTGGTTAATTTTATAACCTAAACGGTTTGCTGTTGAGAATACTAAAATGAGGCTACAGGAACTCCAAGATAAGGATTTCCTTGCGATCTAACCTACGTACAACCAGAATGGAGATTTTGTTGATAGTGACGATATTTCAAATTTATCCACTGATCTTGACCGCGCATTGACCGCTTCTGCGTGAATGCTTCAAGAGTATGTGGTTATCATCTTGCGTTTCAGCATAAGCTCTAAACGTACTGAGTCTTACCGCACCTGTCTGTGGGAGCTTTTGGGTTTCAACATTATCAAAAGTTTAGGAGTGGCTCCGCTAGCAACAGTGTCCTTCGCAGCGGTAACTTTTCAGCTTTTGCACAAGGACTTGAAAAGTGGGAGAGGTTATCTATACAATCTTGAACTGTTAACACAGTGTAAGTTGTCTAATATAGTACATCTGGTGTAGTAGTTTCTATATGTTTCGTTTGAAAATCCTAATAGTCTCATGCAAATTTGGAATTATAGGTTATGAATTCAAACACTAATTTGTGCAACCTTACGGCAAAGGACCAAAAGCTGTTCCTCCTGAATCCACTTTAATTAAACTTAACACAAATATTTATTATTATGACTTCTTTGAGGTAGTGGTGGAGAGGACATGTACAAACTTGCATGTCCGATCTCCCAGGAAGCCGTAATTGCTACCTAGCATAGCAAAAGCTTCAAGGTTTTGTTAATATAATTCTTATGCCATAAAATACAAACTCTTTCTCAGCATAAACAAAACGATCCCCAAGCATTACTCCGCTAACAAAGTTACAGTGTTATGGCTTACCTAGGAGCTAAACTGCAGTGGCAGCCGCTTACCTGAAAAATAAGAAAAAAAATTGGTTAGAAAAAGCATGAAACATTCTCCTAAAGGGCACTACTTTACAGTATGGAACTCAGTGCTAATTTACTAAAGCAGTTACAAAGGCATCGCTCAGGAGTTTTACTATTTTATTGTATCTTTTAGTTTTGAGCGGGAAAAATGAAAAGTGGACTATAACACTGCTCGTAACAGTATCACTAATAAATTTCAATTACGTCACTAAAATTACATTTGTGAATTGTAAAGAAACGGTTACGGACAAATAAATGTATGTAGCATAACAGCGACCAAACTATTTTTATAGCTAGAACCGTTTTTATTTAAGGCGAAATAGCTGTTGACTAAAATATACCAATGTTCATCCTTTCGCTAAACTCTAAATTTCTCTTAGTGTATGCAAATAAGGTAAAAAATGTCGTGTACATTTACACTGGTGTCTGCTACATACATAATACAATTTGTGTGTATATCCGATGAGTAACTGTTATAAATCAGTGATAAGAGCTTCACGGGTGATCAGCCGTGTTAAATTTAAGAAGGTCGAGCTTTCGGCCATTATACTCTCCATGGCCATCTTCAGGACTAAAAATCAGCTGTTTTTATCCCCACGTTGTATATATAACTTTTACTGGAACCTTATTTCCTTTTTTTTCCCCCTTTTTTTGCAAAAGCTGTCCTCGATATAACTTCGAAATTTAGTGCATAGCCTCTTGTTGACAAGTTGGTTATTGTGACTTAGAAAGAATCTAATAGTATAATTAATTCTTTAATAAAAAAAAAAAAATGTGCTGGAAGAAGAAATGCATATGCTTTTAATATCCACTAGTGTCTATATCATTCAACATACAGATAAAATTGTATGTCACAATAAGCACAGGTTACATTTACATGTTCCTGCAAAGTTTCAGTGAGAAACGTACATAAAACAAAGAAAAGGTAGTTTTGATAAAATACAACTTAAATTTGGGGCCGTGGCAGATATTTAAAATGTGCAGTAATCAATTAAGCAGGTAAATGGTTTCAAAACTATATAATTCCATACAACACTGTTCATTAAGTAGTGCCCATTTTATTTTCAAAAATAAAGAAGGTTAGTTTCTTGGGACGCCTGTTTCCTTTTAGAGACATGGAACAGTATGCATATTTACCGGTTCGAGGATTGCCATGTGGCCTCAACTATTCATTTCAAGAATATGAACAGTTACATGACCTCCCTTTCCTCTTCAAAGTTATTTTCGTCTGGATTACATTAAATGTCTTGAATGTTTATGAGGTGTTCATCCATTTAGCTATCTACTAAATTTTTGCATCAATTTCGTTTACGTCATCGGGTTTCCCTTAATACCCTATGTAACCAGTCCATCTATGATATAGTTGCATGAATAGATTTTTCATTTCGTTACATGCCAGAAGCTGAAGAAAAATCTAATGTGTTACGCTCACATGCGTTTCTCTACTCACTCTTGTACAATCTTATCTCGGAATCCTTATTGTTTATTCTTATTCGTGTTAATTGAGATAGACATTAACAAAAATGACTATTACATATTTCCTTTTAGGTACAATGGAAATAGGAGAATACAGTGGGCTTAAACGGTAGTCAGCTTTTCAAAGCTGGTTGCTATCTAATGACTTTGAAATTCCGCCCTCTTTGCATGACGAGGAGGAAAAAGCTTCTCATTTGACAAAAAGTACATTTGACAAAAAGTATAGTATTGGAAAATTTAAACCAACAACTATGAATGTACCAAAAATTGTTAATGAATAATTTTATTTTATGTAAGTATAGGTGTTTTAATGAAATTTACATTTTTCATGTAGAAGGATTTTACAGATCTGTAACTTGTTAACATTTGTGCCAGTCATTCAGAATGAAGGGTTCTCCGGAGACTTTGAGAAAAACTAAATATTCTAAAAATTATGTAAAGAATAGCTTGAAATTGAGGACGTTTCTTCTAATTCTCTGTTGTATTTTGGGACTGCTGGACTTATATAGCAACTTCAGTATTAACCAAGTTCTCGCTACTGTGTTACACTGCAAATAGACAAATAGACAGATCTTTTTCTATAAATCCTTTTTGGTATCCAGAAAGCCTCAATGTGAATTTACGGTGACATTTTGTTGTCAATTTTTTTTCTGGAATGCAGTATTTCCTTTACTTATTTTAAGTGTGCTAAAATGGTTATTTGCATAATACGTCAAAGATCCCAATAGAAGACCATCTGAAGGAAGTACATTTTGTAGATTCAGAGCAACAGCATGTCGTTCTTGTATGTATTGGAGCACGACTGCATTAAGAATACTGCCTCACTGTTCTTCACACTTGTATGTATTCGTGTGATTCACATGGGTTCAACACGCAGCAAACTTTCAAGTGTGAGTGTACAACACATTATGACTCAGATTCGATGCTGAGGCACGTAAAATATGTATAACGATCGAAACCGTTTATTTTGGGGCTTTAATTTGTGTGAAAGCTTACATGCTTTGCCATTACTGAAAGCCGTGTTTTCAAACCTTTGTCTGATATTATCTAGTTACAGCTACATAATGCCAACATTTTAACCACCTGTATTCATTTAAGGCCCGAAGATAAAACCGGCCAGATAAAAATGTCTGTTATAATCCAGTTATGAAATTGGTGCAAACGTTATCATGCGATTCACAGATATTACACCAATGTAATACACACAAAGACTGAGCCAGTTTTTAAAATAATAGTTTAGATACTATCAAAATCTCCAGCTGATAACAAAACACTGTCATGCTATAAACATGACACAGTGCATGTTTTTGTAAGAGGTGTTATTAAATTATTAACGCTATATACCAAAGGGAGCAGAACCCATGAAATTATGCTTTAATAAATTAGAGTGTATCTTCTTTGACTACCTCTGTAGCGCAGTTGGTAGCGCGCTTGCCTCTGGCGTGAAGGACCCGAGTTCGATCCAAGGTACCAGCATGGGGATGTTAACTCCGCTGGGAGGTCTGGCACGGGGTGCACTCAGCCTCCTCCCTCCCGAGGGGACCAATTGAGGAACTACTTGATGGAGAAGTAGCGGCCCCGGTCGAGAAGGCCGCAAAACTGGCCGGGAGAGCTCTGGGCGCTGACCACTTACCACCCTCCAGTACTGCACCTCACCAGTATGCCTGTAGTGGGCAGAGGGGCGGGGACGCAGCGGCTGGGCGGTAAGCCTCAGTTCTTCATGGGCTGTTGCGGTAGGGGTTTATATCTTCTGTGGTTTTTGGTTTGATTTCTGTTTCTCTAACTTCCTGTGTAATTAAACGACACAATTAAAAGATAAAAGAAAATAAGATAAATGCCAAAATTAATATTTTAATCAAGAGTCTTAAAGATAAAAGGTAATCATTTTGTCTAAACTAATGCTAAAGCAAAAAACCTCATGCATATAAAAATATTTTGTTATATGTATTTCAAAAGCATCTCTAACGTCTGAGCTACTGTAACAAATAAGATACAGCCGCGTTGGCATTGAAGAGCTATGCAACGCTCAACGCAGTGTGACAGGGAGGTCTGGAACTGTGGCAGTTTTATAATTCGCGGAATTTGCCCCGGCTGCGACTCTTATCTCGTGGGTGATTAGAGTGGTTGTGAAATAATTAACACTGAAGTTATTTTCGTACTATTCTGCGGACTGTTACTTGGTTGCTGCAGGGTACATCTCCAATGTACGTGTGCACACGCACGCGGTATTTTTTTCTAAAAACGCATTTTGGATTTCAGACTCCATGATTTAGGTTTCTAACGATATTCATACCGAAGTTTTGTATGGATTACAACAGTTCCTCTCACCGTTATATACAAGTAGTAAAGAAGGTACAAATTAGAATTTAACTACGTATTATCTAGCTTATACCTGCTCCATAAATGTTATAAATTCTGCTCTAGTATAGGAAAGACATTTGTTAGTTCCAGCTTCTGTCATAATAGCTGTGGTATATAATTTTACATAGCAATATAGGACCAAATATTGCGCTTATTTTAAAAGATGTTCTTAAAGGTTATCTTAAACTCTCTAAGAAAACTATAATGTGAAATACTATAATTAAGTACCTGAACATCTCTTTGATTAGCATTTAGTTGCCCATTACCAACTAGAGAATCGCTACGTAACTGCTCCAATATTTCTTAACAACCCAGCTTGCAAGTGATTTAATGAGGGTGCATAAGAATGCTGGCAGTATCATTTTTCGAGTGCAATGTATGAGTTCCGTGCTACACCATATCTTATATTCATTGTTACAGAATATTTGTGGTTACAAGTAATGATTTCCATAACCAGTGGGCCATTGTCTAAAAGACTTAAAACTGTAAAACTGAGTTGTATTCATTATCAGCACTTTAGCATATTAGTCCTTTAAACGTTGGAGATAAAAATGCATTAAACAAGATATTCACATTACTGATTTGAACTATGTAAGGAATAACCTGAGAGACCTAGCTTGCAATATTTAGTAATAATGCTAGGCAGACGTTATTCTGCACCGCTCTCGGTTTCACGGAAACTGCCTCTTTACAGTAAGTAAATGCGGTTATCTCACACTTCCTTTCTTCACCTTCCATACTTGCTGTTAACTTTCCCTTAATTTCCTTTAACATTAGGGGAAAGCTCATTTCATTCGTTAACCATCCGATATGAAGCATCGTCAAAGATAAACGAACGAGGCATTTCACTCAATGAGATATCCGCAACACAATATATTGAAATAATGTGGCAAGTATTCGCATAAAAAAGGGAGAAACGAGTCAGTGTGTAGAATTACTTCTAGTTTTTCTCCAATAAATTTCTTAAACTTATTACGAATTGTATATGATGTGCACATCTTAATTAGCGTTATATAGAAGAGCTAATTAGGATTTCTGACATAAGGCTGTCACCTTCAAGCACATTCAAAAAGCATCGGTCTGACCTGGGTTTGAACCCAAAACCTTAGCCATCTAAACATATTTTTTACAGGTTTTTGTGTAAGTCTCTATAACGAAATCCGAGATAAGCTCTAGGAAATTTTAAATGAACAAGTAATTGCACTTTTATTTAAAGAAAAAGTAAATAAAAGAAAATTGAGTGATACAGTAAGCGCTAAATTTATGCTCCATAGCTGTGGTTATTTAAAAATTTCGAAATGGGGCACATGCGATGAATGAAATGTCTACAGTGGCAAATATTTCCATTTATATGCCCCCTTTAACATCCAGATCATATCGCGACTTCGCCTTTGAAACAACTGCTTAAAGCTGATGTTCACTCGTTTACTGGTTTACTGTTGGTGTTTACCTTTGGTTTGTCTTTATATTCACACCCTCTTTCGGACTATAGGTAGGGTGGGGAATAATTCTGGATAGAGAAACCTCTAGCCGGGAATCGAGCCCTGGATCTGTAGACTTAGAAGCTAGCATTCTGAATACCAGACCACAGTTATAATATTGTCTGTGAAGCAATGTAAGATTTTTAGTACAAACGTGTTTTATAGATGAAAATGGGTGCCAAAATTTCCTACAACTATTCGTAATTCATAGGCTTGCCAATGGAAAAACTTATATTTTATTTGCTGTGGATTAAAAGTACATCTAATTATAAGGTCGCTTACCTCGTGTAATGTGTATGTGTTTCTAGTTTGCAACACATGAAGCCTTCTAAAGGTAGTGGCTAACTGAAATAACTTCACAATTCAGTGAAATAAGATTTGGATAGTCGCGTCTATTCTGGCGTTCAAGTTCCTGGAAAAAGTTACAGCGTGTTGATTTAGCTTGGTAATGCAAGAAAAACATTCTGAATGCTGATAATGAATCCAGTTACATTTTGGAATTGTGTTCTTTGCTCCCCACTAAAGTATAAGATGCATTTAAAGCAGACATTTGTTCACAAGAGATAACTGAATCAACTTCCCCGTTAACCGGTTATTTATTGGTGGATTATATTCTCTCCAAGCGGTGTTGTCACCAACAAAGTGGACAACAGAACTTACTAGATTGAACAACACACAACTTCGAAGCTTTCCCCTGTAAGTCAAACATTTTGGCACCAAAATATTTCATTTTTATTGACATTTTAAAAATTACCATATGAGAGTTGTAATAAGATAATAAGAAGGTGTTAATAAGAAGCAACATAAGCTGCTGTACATGGCAACAGTTAATGGTGGCGGAAGGGGTGAAATGGGGGAAAACAGCTCGGAACCCCGGGTGCGCCTAACCCATACCTACCAAAATAGGCCGCTGGGGGGGGGGGGGGTGTTGTAAATGTAATACACGTCCCGCGAGATAAACAGAGTAGGCCGTGCTCAAATCAATAAATGCGCATAGAAATTATGGCAGCTAACTTGAACGAGTGTGTGCATTCTGAAATCGAAGAAAATTGGAAAATAGACCGTTCTTTTCTCGTACCTGAAAAATCTAAAAAGATGTTCTAGTTAGTATATGTTAATTAAACTCAACCATGAAGATACCATGGAAAGATGAATGTCATGTTTCAAGGTTGGTATTTCACATTTCATTAATTACGGCATATTAAATTATCTCCCGAAAATTGTATGCAATACACGTGTGTTAGGTGCTTTTTACTAATCCTCGAAACTGAAAACACTCGGCTGCGTCTCTTCTTTTCAAACAGTTCCTCGTTCAGTAAAAATCACTTACGATCCTTATATTGCAACACAGTACAGTCTGCAAAGCATAGCTTACATTTAAAACATGTTTGCCAGTTTGTCTTCTTTCTCGGTTTCCTAGTTGCATCCAACTGTAAATATGTACAGTGCAAATCTATTACGTGGAAATTGACATTCTTGGAATTCTTCTCCAAGCAAATGTACATTTGTTATGTTTTCACGATAGCTTTGCATACACGGTTGAAAATATGCAAGTAAAGGGGTTAACGGGTTTCCTGACACCTCCTTATGCACAAACTATTGCCGAAAGAAAGTTGGGTACTGGAAACGCAACGTATTGCTAAGTCAGGAAGATCCGGTGTAAAGGACGAAAGAATTTGCCCTCTGTTCAGAAAGTGAAATTTTTTTGTATGTCCTCTCGCGAAAGACCTCAGCATAACGTGAACGGATACCAAAGTTTGCTTGTCGCATGCAGTTCGTGCAGTACGAGGCCGGAAACTATATTTTGTATTCAACGTAAGCTTTAGATGTTTATAACTGTGTAGCTGAAACTGCAGCACATGCAATTGGGCGTAAAGGAATTTTGGTGTGTATTTTCGGAACATCACAGAACCCCAGAGTCTTTGATGTGGTAAAATTAATGTATAATGGGGACCAGTCGAGTCGAAGAACTTATTAGCAGTTCCTTAGTCCCCTAAAATTTCGGCGCAGAAAAAGTGTCCTTTAACTAAGAAAACCTACTCACCGTTTCCCAAGTTGACTCCTTTCGACTCCTTTACCGTTCATTTTTAGTTATATGAACTAATTATATATTCATGTTTGAAACTGAATTATAACTTGGAAACTTAAAAGAATTTTAGTAAATGTTAATTTCTAGAACTGTATTGGTCGTTTTTCTAGCTACAGAACGTCCTCAATTTCCATTTTGTTTAAACATGGTGAATTCTAATCAAGTCCACCACTGTCAAGTTCTTACTGGTAATAAAACACCTTAATAAATGGTGCGGTCTATAAGTTGCACATAATACATGGTGACTTCGTAATCTAAAAAGGATCTACTAAAGATTTCCAAACAAACAACACTTAGATAGAGAAAACGTTCTTTGCGCTGTGAATGACGAAGCAAAGTTGGGTTACATTTTTTCGAATGCTTCCATTACAAAACGAGAATCAGAGTGCACACTAAATATTCCCATCCCGACATCACTAGTCTACCGTTACAACTATGATCTCAGTTTTGAAATTCAATACAAAATGCCGCACTACAGGGGAATATCAGGGTGTCAAGAATATTGGAGGGTAACAACAAAATGAACAAAGCTACTATCTGTGGTGTGGAAAACAGGGTTATTTGAAGTTTATAGATAAAATTTCCCACACTTCATATCAACATTATTATCATACGGATAAGGATCCTTACCATCTGCATTGCGCTACAACTGAATACTCCAGCGTTCGCGGCCAAAATATTGTGATAAGTGACACTTTCACTTACATTTTCTGCCATTTTGTATACCTTGAAATTGAATCACAAAACAGTCCTCTTTGTTATTATTAACACAAACTACGAGACAGTTCGACGTGACCTTGGAGTTAACAGCTGTTGTGTCCATTGGTAAACTTGACACGTACTTCACTGTCTTTCAGTTCTTCTCTCTCTCTCTGCCTCACGAACTGTTGACTTTGGCGATACACTCACACTCGCTCAAATAGGCTTAGCTAAAATCTGCGTCACAAAACAAAAGACTTCGACGTGGTGATTAAATGTCCATAACTGTCTCTGATGGTCTCTGTTGGTCTCTGATGTTAAATTAACTCCTACAAATATAGTGAAAAACTGACTTTTTAATCAGGTAGGATTTATTGATAGTCCTGTAAATAAAGGGTATCAATGAACAAATCCTGCTATAATAGCAAAAACAGCTCCTATTGAAAGAACATAATGAAAATGTGCTACTACTCAAACTCTTTCAACACTGACTACGCACAAACACACTTAAAACTAACTGTTAACGGTTAGCTGTATCGTTCAACACTGAACTACCAAGTTCTCTCAACACTGCATTCGTTTATATAGCTGGGAATGATGTGGAAACGGATCTTTCTAGAAATTCACCCTTTCTTAAACAAGGCCGGCCCACGAACAGATTCTCGAACAGTCTGAAATCACTGTGTTCTGCTGCGTCATTGTCGGGCCGCGTATTCAAGCAGTGGTGTCAGCTTGAACTTGAGTGTCTGACAGCGGCTGTCGCTCGGCGTCACAATATTTACTTTTTTAACTGACGGAAGTAAATTATTCAGAATTTCTATACATAAATCAAGCAACAAGCCTTCGGAATTCTGTATCAGTATAGTATCAATATTTATGTGTACACTGGTGCCGCTGCAAAGTGAATACTGTGTTATTTATTTATGCCAACAAACTTTCTGCTGGTGTTTTTAAACAAACAATCCGTGTGTGGGCAATGTTTAAGAGCTGGAATCAGGACTCAAAAATTCAATGCCATAGCCGGGATTTGAGCCACGGATCTTTCGCTTATCAAGCCACCATGGCCAACTTTCCAGCATGACATTAAATTCGCCAAACGATTCGTACTTTCCCGGTAGACCACAAGGGAATCTCACATCAGAAATAAACACCCCAAGGGCGACTGACAAAATTGTAAGTACTTTATGTCCCGGGTCGAAGTAACGTTTAGTCCCCTTCTATCTTCTAATATTTCATCATGAAACTTTGAATCTCTAAGCGATATGGATGATCTGCATGTATTGACATCATTGACTTCTCTTAAAGTTCAGTCATGCCATGTGCAATACTCGCCATCACGGTCTCTTTCTTTCTTCCTCCAAATTTGTGTTTTTTTTGGACTGATCAAATTTACGCTAGTAGAATCTTAATGGATCACAAGTTTCTTGGCTATAGGCAAGCCGCAGAAGAGAACAGCGGGATGGCTTCAATCTCGTGTGCCCTCCAGTGGTAACCCTGCTCTAAATGAACAGAAGAATTGCACTTACATAGATAAGACGAAGACAGGCTCGATGAGATACCATTTTTAGACCCGTATAAGGTTTCAGAAACATCATGGTATGCATACATGACCTTACTGTAAAGAAATAAGTTAACACATTCAATTTCCAAGAAATGAAGCTATAGAGAAAGTCCTGCAGGAATGAACACATTTCACAGTGACTCCAGAAAGCATGAAGATCTTATGGATATGGTTATCAAATAGTGGGGGAGGACTTTGGCATTTAAGAGCACATGAAGGCCTACTTTGTTTCTGAAAATCTCCAGGACAAAGGGGTGGACGAAGTACAAAGCGGGTGATCTGATCCAAGCAGCAGGCAAGCGTCTCCAATTATATCATCCCATATCACCCCCCCCCCCCCCCACTCCCTCTTCACCAAGCCCTACCGCACCCTAACCTCTCTCTGGAGAAGTGTCTCTGAGAACCTGTCACACGCGGAATGTCAGGGCAGAAAGTTCCTCAAAACAAACTCCATCGCCACAGGAGGCTTGCCGTTCACTCGCGTGAACCTTCGACCTGACACTGACAAGGAAATGGAAAACAGCAAAATGTGCGGTGCTGTATAATACGCCCCAGCAATCGTCTATCAAGCAGGTCAGAGTGGTTGGTCTAACAGAAATTGAACACGGAACCTCTCAAATACGAATCTTACATGTTACCACGAAGGTATCTCCCTTAGTATAAGTCCCATACACTAAGTACACCACGTGAAACATTTCAGAGGAAGGCAATAATGACGATCTTGTGTAAACATAATTATTCATAGTGAACTGGATGATTAAATAAAAATTACACTAATTTTAATTCAACCAGAATTCTTATCAGCTGCATTGGTCTATTAGGCCCATTAACAAGATGATTAAACAGAAACGAATATGGTGGTAAATTGGGAATAAAGGGAAGTGAAATTTAGCCTGCCTCCCAAGTTGCTAACCATAATGTTCCAAAACATTATATGCAGTTATAGTGCACTACTGACTTCTCTCAGACAGCAGATCAATTTCTCAGCCATTTCATACGGGAGATACGTCTACGATCCAGCTTGCAACGGAAAAACAAATAGTAAACCAAATCTTGATAAATATGCTGACATACTTTGTGAATAATCATTTACCAATACCCAATATCAATATTCAACATTCATCAGTTCAAGCGCTAAAGGTTTCAACTGTTCCTACGAAAGCACACTTTCCAGATTTCCTATATATACCATATACATGTATTCAAATTTGAGGGAATGGTTGCAGTCACTATATTTAAATTTTAATTTGTTTCCATTCTTCTCGAGTTTGTCGCCTTTAGTTTCTCTTGTTTTTGTCAACGAGCACTAGCTTTTCGAAGAGGGGAGGTGTAAAATACAAGAATCTTTAACTTGGGTAAACTATTACTGTTTTGGCGTTATGTTTGGGGGGTAGAAGTAGAAGTCCGTCAGGCAATTAATACAGTAAAGCCTTTTGGCTAAAACTGGCGT
This sequence comes from Tenodera sinensis, assembly GCA_030765045.1. Taxonomy (NCBI): domain Eukaryota; kingdom Metazoa; phylum Arthropoda; class Insecta; order Mantodea; family Mantidae; genus Tenodera; species Tenodera sinensis. The sequence goes on from CM060966.1 coordinate 118,956,385, forward strand.
AATTCTGGGCCAAGAGCACCTAATGGCATTGTGAATTTGAGTTGTCTGCTTATTGCGTGCCAGGTGGAAAGTTGTGCCTAGTGAGAAGATATGCATGCTTGTTCATGTTGTACATGTGATGGCAATACCATAATAGCACCACATTACACCCCTGAGGACTGACTTCGCTAAAACTGATTTAATAACTTGATCAATACACTTCTACTTTCAGCGTTGTCCATTTATCATTCTTGGCCTTCCCGTGTTTACAGGAAATAATATTTAGACATATGTATGTGGAGATACACCTAACTAAATAGGCGTATACTATATATGTGCTAATATATATTGCTTCTGTATACTAATTGTGTATGGTTAAGGCTTATGTTACATATTCATATATGCATATGTAGTTACTCCGTTCAATTTTCATTTGTCTCTTTACTCAGTTTACTCTATCACTAAGAAATTCGTTCAACTTTCACTGCGGTTTCGCTTAGCTCACATGGTCACTTCAATAATGGGAACTAGTTCCATTGCTCACTGTCATTTTACTCTGTTGTCACACATGCTTTGTTTCGCGACGAAGCGGCGTAACGATATACAACCGATGTAGCCTGCTTTCCTTGGCGGTTCACGAGTGGAGCAGCTAACGGCATCAATCAGTTGCATTAACAGCATTCATTGTACGTCACTATGTATTCCTAGACTCGCTCGGAGAACAGCGATTTTCGTAACTCTAGAAATGCCTCTCTTAGTCTCTGACTGGCTTCATGAGATTCACTCACTCACGAACTTCGCAAGACTGACTCGCTCCATGAGAGCGATCGCAAACGTAGCCTTAAGAAGTTTTCACTGGGCTTCTGAACGTTCGAGAAGAAGGAACATCCAGAAGGTTCTAGTTTTCTGGCGAGAGCGCTGGGCGACCGCTCGGCTTATGAGATCTATTTACATTCCGACTGCCAGGGACGGAGTTCTCTATAACCTTTGGGTCATAACCACTGCGACACAATATACAATTAATCCATTATTTGATTGTCGATGGATTATAAAACTATAATTTACTCTTAAAGGCGGGCACAAAGAAGGACATTGCGCAGTTTTATATTCTGTTATTCATCCTTTGCAATTGAATTGGAAGGTCTGCGAATAGCAAGATAAAAGTAAAAATTAGAGATTAAGAAGAAATTAATACATTAAAACAGATGGTATTAATATTCAACCCAACAAATAACCTGTATCAAATGACTAAAATATGTTCCAAATATATAAGATTGATAAGCAAGAACAGGTGTTTTACCGCTAAAGTTAAGAGAAACAATATAGGAAAGGAATTACTTTGTGCTTCAGAAGCAAAATTAGACAAATGGCTGCAATTATAGCCTGGGCTTCCCTTTCACAGGGTTGGGGATAGCTGCTATCCGTGTTGCTGTTGAAAATGTGCTTGCCTTAGCCATAAAAACGCAGCATTAAAATAATGTCCCATAAAATGGCATATACGACAACAAAAATTGACAATTTTCAATCTGCCGTGACGGAACATCCCGTTCAGTGTGACAACGTTGGTACAATCGCAACTATGTATAATTAAAAGCACAGGTTAATTAGAGAAGCCATAAAATCTTAAGCATCGTAACAGCATCAACAGAGCCGACAGTAACATATGGATCACGCTTTTGGCACCTAACCAGTTACGGTCTGTTATCCCAAAGCTGGACACCAGCCAAATTGTCATTGGCACACAACATGTCATCCCTTCCTCCCTCGCTTACACTCCCCTGTCGTTTCCCTGTAAAAACGGCTTCTTATGCACTTGCAGAACAGCATTCAAGTCACAATCGAATTTCCGATGAGGGGGTTTTAAAAGTCCTTCACCAAGTAGCTACGGGAAGAAGCATGCATATTTTAATTACTATGCACTTAATCTTTTTATCGACATCGTATTACAAAAATTAAACTTTCATTAATATACAAAAACAAACTACAGGGTTTTTACAAAAGAAATAGACACCTTCAAATTGTTATAAATCGATAACTATTAGTGATATAATGAATACGTTTGTGCTGTCTTGTGGAGGAAGTCTTGAAGTTTAATTTGTGAGCTCACAAATGCTTAATATGTGATCCCTTTACCACACGACGCACATAAAGAAAATCATTAAATTCATCTCAAACCCGATGTAACAAAGCTGTATCAATATTTGCCACAGCTCTTCTGATACCTTCCTTGGTGTAACTTAAATAGTATTGAAGTGAAGCAACGACTATATTCGACAAATCCCCAAAGGAGAAAGTCACATGCGGTGAGATTAGTGATTGAAACGTTCTGAAATGTTGTTGGACGACAGTTACAGAATTTCTTTTGGCAAGTTTTAGCACACAGTGTGCTTTTTCCACATGATTCACGATTTATGCATCTGCAACAACACGATTATGAAGTACAACACTACTAATGCAAACTTCCAGAGTGTTCCAAAATAACGCCGCAAAATGTATGTTCATATTCCAGTTAGCTTTTGTTTAATATGTACATCTTCAAAGTTGTGCACTTCTTTTGCAATAACCCTGTATATGCATCGCCGATAAAATAGGAACGGCATTGCTAATATTTCTGAGAATTTTTTCAGGCAGGCCATAACAAAATTGCAAAATTCCTTGATGTAATGTTTTTGTTTCTTAAATCTGCAATTAATACTTAAAATATCACGGATCAGTTTGCTGTCCGACAACATATGAAGCGTTGTTGATGTTTTTAGGACATCCTGTGTGTCTGCGTTCAATTTCATAAATGATATCGACAACACTGGTTTTATATTAATACACGGAGAATAATGCTAATTTTCATGTTATGATTTTTTAAAGGTTTTTTCATGTAATTTGAAAAGCATAGATGACGTCATTTATCTGATCTCAAATTCCCCCGAATCGTCCCACTGTACAGACAATGATAATGAAACACTGGAAATCGCGTAGTGAACACTAAACGCCAACTTAATGAGAGCATTCTTTAAAGCACTGCAAATTGGATAAACCATGATTACATTGTAATTCATCAATTAAAATAATTAATCAAATGCACACATTTTAAAATTGGTGAGGTTCAGGTGTAATTTCCTCATTTTGTAATTATGTGCTGTAATTTTTATTTAACTGCAATTTGCATAGCATTCATTTTCTGGCTAATTTTAAACTAATTCTGATGTGTTCCCTTCACATGAGCTTCCTTGAAAGAGTAATTTATTTGTATATAGGTTCTGAAAGCTGTTGTTAAAAGGTCCTATCCTTATATCTAACTCATACTGATCGAGGTAAACTTCTGTTATATTTATTCATTTGATTGTTAATGAGTTAAACGTTGTTAAAGCTCAGTATTTTCATACTGTTCTTTGATATCCTTACCCGTTTCATGAAGCGATATGGAAAATGACAAGGTATTTGAAAGATAAAATAAATAACGAAAATCTCTAGCATGTCTGAATCGATAAAAAGTAATTTAAATTGAACTGTACGTTTTAAGGATGTGTTTACTTTTTGTAGTCCATCTCTAAAGGTCAATCCTTATAGTAAATCATACAAAACTCCTTCCTTGCAGAGGAAATTAAAATATATCTTATTTTTCCTCAATATAAGTATAGAGTATCTTAACTCGTTGCAAATATTTTTTGAAACAATAAACTACATGAAGGTTTTCCATGTAAATGGTAGGTTGAAGGAATTTCCTTTGAAAATATTCGTGTCATGTATTTGTAACACAGTGATCTTAAATACCACGCTTGGGATTTACTCAAATGTTTTCTGAGTTCTGCTGTTCTCTCTCTCTCTCACAATAATAATAATAACAACAACAACAACAACAACAACAACAACAACAACAATAATAATAATAATAATAATAATAATAATAATAATAATAATAATAATAATAATAATAATAATAATAATAATAATAATAATAATAATAATAATAATAAAAATAATAAATGGACCATGAGATTAGATTAGGACCAAAATACAAGGGGATAGGCATAAATTGCTAAAATATCACTTGAAGAAACAAAATTTATGACAAATATCAAAGAAGCACCAAAACTATTAGCAACAATGGATAGAAAGATAAAGAAGATTGATAAATTTAGGTATCTTGGTGAAATAATTCAAAATAATGGATTGGATAAGGAAGCAAATAAAGCAATACTGACAAAAATGGAATTTGCATATTAGTTAAATAAGGACTCACAATAAGAAAAACATCCCAAATGAAACCAAAATCGAGCACTATAACACAGTAGTGAAACCAGAATATCTATATGCTACAGAGTGTATGTTTTCTTTAAAACAGCAGGAATAAAGCATTAGAAAGGAAGGAAAGAAAAATTAAGGAAAATCTTGGGTTCAATTCAAACTGAAAAAGGAGAGTTTATACTCAGGAAGAAAGAAGACCTATATGAAAGTAAAGAATGAAGAAACTTCATATATAATCAGGAAAAGAAGCATAAGATGGTTCGATCATTTAATGAGGATGGATAATACATGGATATTACATGGCATGTAATACGTCCTCTGATTGGTAATCAGAGGATATGGTCGGTGAATTTATTTTGATAATTCTCCCGGTCAGGTCGGTGAGACCCGTAAACCAACGACAGGTGTGGTACTCCAGACATTCTGGGGGTTGTGAGAGAGCGATGTGACCGCCAAAACATAAAAATATGGTGCTCTCTAAAAAGCGGTTACTATTACTGCTATTGCTCTCTTCTTCCATCAGTGAAAAATATTGGAGAGCAAGAGGATTAATGACTTCAGTGTCAGAAATCCAGCATTAGCTAACAACAACAAGATTTAGAAAACAAATTTTCAGGCATATACACGAAGGTAACCAATGAATGCAGGGGATAAGGAAATACTTAAATGAAATTGAATAGAAGAAATAACACAGGATAGAGCAAAGTTAAGAAAATCAATACAAAATTTCGAAGGTTTGCAGCTGAAAACAAAAAGAAAACAATTACAATTTGGACAGAAGAAAAAAGAAACAAAATCACAGTGACAGAATGAAAAAAATATTGGAAAGATAGAAAGAAAAAAGAAAAGAAGTGAATATAAATGCAGTGGGTAGCTAATAATACTAATACTAATAGTAATAGTAACAATATTAATAACAATAATGAAAATAATAATAATAATAACAACAATAACAATAACAATAATAACAATAATAATAATAATAACAATAACAATAAAAATATAATAATAAATATAATAATAATAAAAATATAATAATAATATAATAATAATAAAAATATAATAATAATAATAATAATAATAATAATAATAATAATAATAATAATAATAATAATAATAATAATAATAATAATAATAATAATAATAATAATAATAATAATAATAATAATAATAATAATAATAATAATAATAATAATAATAATAATAATAATAATAATAATAATAATAATAATAATAATAAGAAGAAGAAGAAGAAGAAGAAGAAGCAATAACACACATACCACAGATGCAATGAATTTGTCGTCTTATTTCTTTCGATATGCAGAAAGAATTAGTAACACCATTTTATTAAATTTCGGGGAAAAAACAATTAAAATTGGATGAAAACTAAAATATATTTTGTTCCACCACCACAAAGAACATTTACAGTACAGGTGTATAAGAGCTGTACGTAAGGTTTTATAACATGTTTAGGAAATTAGTTTTGAAAATCTGAATATGTATTAAAGCATGATGTAAACATTTTTAGTTAAGCAAAAATATGTCATGAAATGCCTTATCGTAATATGTGTGGGACCACTGAGTGCATAGGAGTCTATAAGGTGTTGTTAACGAGCAAAACGCAATTCCCCTGACATCCCCAAAAGCTTTCTATCCATCAAGCCAAGCTCACTAAATGCTGATGTCTTGTTTTGCCGACGATCTTTGCTTTCTTTGCATGAGATACAGATTTTTCTGTTCAATTATTGTTAACCCAACCAACTTTCAGCTAAAATTTATGGAATCATAATAACCGAAACGTAACGGCTATGTTTTATGATTTGTGGTAAAGCCGTACTATTCAACAGAAACTGTAATGATATCTCGGTTACTGCTTCAGTCACAAACTGTTTAGGTCCTTAATTTGATTTATCTAATCGTTTAGAACCAGATGGATGGATAAAGGTGCTCTTCGAACAGCCAGGCTCTTCATTTGCATATAGAGTACCCTTTATTTGCTTTGTTGCGCTCATGGCTTCCCCCGAGCTCTCTGAACCAAAGAGCAAAACCTTTTTTAGCCGAGTGCAAAAGCGCTCTTACTGTCCGTGACGTGTTCTAATGCCTTATTATACTGAGCGTTAAATCCCCATTTGCATAAAATAAACAAGGTTCTCTCGAAAGTCCAAGATATAACATGGGTTGCCCTTAACAATAAACAGTAATGAATGCATATATATTCATGAGCATATATGGATAATACGTTGATCACTGTATCCTTGTGGAGTTACAATGGAGTAGAAGGTGAACTTGGATAGAGCAACCCAAACAAGAATCATAAGATTTAAATATCCGTAGGAATACGGTACGATAATATGCAAAAACAACAGCAATTATTCTGGAAAATTCAAGAGGAAGCTGGAAAAGTTAAGAGCCTCGCTGAATAGCTCCTGCCGCCATCACATCTTGTCGTCCTTTGTGTGCTCTCCTCATTCCTTTCTCCGGGAGATTTAGTAGGTGCAATAGGACTAGGGTTACCATATTATCTTATGGAAATATAGGACACTATGGTAAAAAATATAGGACATTTCACAAAAATGTAGGACATTATTGGTGCTTGCAAAAACAATATAAACTTATAATTTAGATGCTATTTATACATACTCGCAGGCATATAAGTACACATAGATATACTTTCTTAAAATCCTGAAACATAGTTTAAATATGATCACCAAGAATTTGTCACACCTGTCTGAGGAATTAATATTTCACAATTAATATAATTTTAGTTTGGCGAGTATATTTTTCTCTTCGGTCAACTTGCACCACTCAAGGCGGCTTGCCAGGATTTTTACCTAAACATCCAACAATATGAGCTAACCTCATGGAAAATTGTGAATCAGGTCGGAGAAGGTTACGATAAGATCTACACTCTGGCGTGAGAGTGTCCCTTCCCCTATTAACTTAATCAGTGTGGGCAGTCTAATGGATCAGTGTATTTAGCATAACAGATATTTCTATACCCAAATATATTATACAATTTAATTGTCTCAAGACACTAAACCAGTCTATGATTTTTACTAAATAAACGTATTACATATTTACTGCCATTAATAAATACATGAAATAACAGTTTGGCCTGCTACATATTAAAAAATTGCAATCTAAACTACTTGACCATTTGGCTCTAAACTGTATACGCATCAATCCGCATTGAAGAGAACATTTGCAAAAAGGCATGGAAAGGCTTACATGAATAAGTGGCGTGAAGCACCAATAAGAATCTTACCGATACCAAACGGGAGACATCCCACCACTATAGGCCCAGCTTTGGCTGCTTTGCTCAAGGCTCCAGCGCAAGTGACTGGTTGCTCCCAGCAAAGCTGGGGGGCTGGTTCCAGCACGGGGAACGGTGACGGTGCCACTTGAATCAACTGAGAAGCCAAAGTCAAATCAATGCCTTTTTTGTAAACGGCTCAAACTTAAAACGCCAAAATTTGTATTTGTACTGTGAGTTCCAATCATTTGTTCTCTATCCCTAACCTTACTAAGTTATTTTGAACATATGATATTATTTGCATGAATTTGCGCGATGCGCAGTGATGAACATCGTGGAATGCAACTGTTGCAGCGCTAACACGATATGCTGACTGTGTGAGCTGAACAAACAAACCTCTAATATCTCAAATACTGACACAATTTTCTGAAGGTTTGTTTCTTAGAAGACGTACTGTTTACTTTCCTCTTCCTTATTCTTCCATAACGAAAGTACAAATGGAAGAGTGATTGAAAAGCATTTATTTACCTCTAAAAATAGCAACCTTTTACCTCGGAATGGAAATGCTGCGTAGTCAATCTATCTCTCAATGTTACTCATGCACGAATATGCACTGTAACTGGTGTAGCCATGTTGCCATAGCAAGTTGTAGTTGTGGCGCATAACCATTTATTCATTTCTGTCTTCCCAGTTTATGTTCTAACGATCACTGTGTGAGAATGTAGGACATTATAAACTGTTCAAAAACCCTCCCCCCCCCCCGAAGCCGGACAAATGATTAAAATGTAGAGTATGTCCAGGAATTTTATCATCTATCATCATCTATTATTATTATTATTATTATTATCATCATCATCATCATCATCATCACCATCTTCACCTTCATCATCTTCATAGCTTGGGCCTGTTGACCCGCTCCGTTCCCCAGTGGAATTTTATGGCAGATGATCTCTCCAGCGTTGTTTAGGTCTTTTAATGCTACTATGGCCCCAAGGTTTGTAAGTATAATTCGCCCCTGATATTTTCACTTCTCTTTTGGTCTCTTAACGTTACTCCTACAGCTTTTTTAAGAAACCATATTCCGGTTGTTTCTATTTTTCTCTTCTGCTTCTGATCCATAAATCAACGTTAGTATTTGGATTGCTTTATAAAACTTTAATTTTGTTTCCCTCGTTTTATTTCTTAAACATCTATTTATTGCACCACAATCTATTTATTGTTTCTATTTCCATGTTGTGCCTGTATGCGATCATACTTCCTAAATATTTAAAACAGTTCACTTGTTAAATTATTTCTGTTCCAATTACAATTTTTGTTCTCTTGTGATGAGGTCCATGAAGAACTACAGATTTTGTTTACTGACTTGATATTTTTAAGCTGATATTTTAACGACCAACCTCGTGTAATGTTACTTCTTCTAGTACCTACAGAGGAATCATTAAGTTCCTCTCAAATAATTGTTGTTATTCGAATTTCACTCATAAGCATGTTTTGAAACGCCATGAAAATAAGAAAGACTTTTGGAAAACTATGAGTGTGTGTGTGTGTGTGTGTGTGTGTGTGTGTGTGTGTGTGTGTGTGTGTGTGTGCGTGCCTGAATTTCAACTCAAAAAGGATTAGTTATATAAATATCAAAATTCCAACAAAGCTTCTAACAATAATTTTCTATTTTCCATCGTTTGTATAGATTTCTTGACGTCTTGCCACGCACCACGGTTTAGACTCAGATGGAGAGTTTGAGAATCTTATGCATTAATGTTAGGGACAGTACGGATCGGCGTTTGATTTTTAGAAGAATAAGTTGCAGATGAAGCACTACGAACTACTGCACAAGGCCTATATCAAAGTTCAAATCTGTAACAAGTAGTTGATTCGAATTAACACCCCTTGAAAACAGTTTTAATTAAAGAATTATATTTAAATCTCAATCTCTGTTACATCACGATGCATACATTTGGTCCTCAGATGGCCTGAAATGAAGGGAAAAAATAATAATTATAATAACAATAACAATAAAAATAATAATAACAGTAACAACAACAATAATAATAAAAAATAATAATAATAATAACATAATAAAAAATAATAATAATAATAACATAATAATAAAATAATAATAATAATAATAAAAATAATAATAATAATAATAATAATAATAATAATAATAATAATAATAATAATAATAATAATAATAATAATAATAATAATAATAATAATAATAATAATAATAATAATAATAATAATAATAATAATAATAATAATAATAATAATAATAATAATAATAATAATAATAATAATAATAATAATGTCACCCATCGCATTATTGTCGGCACTACCGCAAAGGAGCCGAAGGAAAGAGACAGAATGGCCGCATTGTTGGGGCGCTTGCCGAAAGAGAGAAAAGGACAGAGACTTCGGGAATCTTCTGCTTTGTATTTCACCGCAATAACTGAACTTTCCAGAATAGTGCCTGGGAGATATAAATAGCGGTAAAGTGAGACAGACGTATGTGAAGCGTTGAGGAGTCGTGCCGACGGAGAAGGGACAGTTCTTGTGCTACGAATTCGGAGCCGTGCTGTTGGTGAATCGGTAAAGACTTTCTTGCTGTTGCAACGAGTGTACAAGTTACTGTTTACGGAAATAAAAGTGTTTCTTTATTTCGACTACATCTGTCTTCTTTACTTTACACCCACCAAAGTCACAATAATAATAATAATCCTTGACTTATATGCCGGGTAGCCTTCACCTTTGGGTACTTCTAGAAATTTATTGATACCAATTTCCAATGTATTCTTTCATTTATTTGTTATTTAAAACAATGGCACTGCATTAATATCTTCATGTCTTTTTATCTAATCAAATCTACGTCATGATACATTTCAAATACTTCTCTGCTGCCTCTGATGTCAAACTCATTACCTACTTTGAAAATCAACATTCTTATACATATAAAAACCTCCAATTTGGTGGACGTTTATTAAACTTTATTCCACTGCTTTCCTCACTAGACTTCTTGTAATCATGCTAGAAAAATCTCGAAATGGATTTATAAGCTTAAATTAAAGTTATTAGATTTATTTTTATTTTGAGTAATTGTTTAAATCTTATTAGATTTTTGATTTTACCACATGATTATTTTGCAAACTACACTGATTTTAATCAATCTAAATAATACAAAGTGGCTTTGCCATTCTAGAGGGATTGAAACTAAGGATTTTAATTTTTATATCTCAGTTATTCATTGCTGAATTATTTATTTGTTGTTAAACCCCAATTACTTAATTTTGTCGGTTACTTTGTTAGACGGCAGGGTCCCACTACACCTCTGGTCTAAATGAGAGAAGGAGATATGTTGAAAAGAGACCCAGATACTCACCCCTCTGTGTCTGTGTTATGGGGAAGGTGGGAGAAAATTCGGCTGCTTCTGTCCAATCAGTGCTAGACTGAAGAGGCAAGTATGAATGGACTTCAAGCATTTCTGCACGTAAAACATGTTTTCTACACCCTGCCCCATAAGTGGCGCGTTGGAAGAGACCGTCCAGTTCTACGGTCCAAGAGACAAGCTAAGACACCGGAGGTATAATCTGAACTAATTGGGACCGAACTCTGTTCGGATTACCGAAAATTTGGGTGAGCTGGATTTTCGTGAAAAAAGATAAGATATTGTACCTTAAGCGATTATGTATCAAGTATTAAAATGATTCTAAGTAGGAAATCAGTACAGTATGCTGCAATTTATTTTACAACTACATTCTGAGGCTCCAAAACCAATTACTGTAATGTTTTTATAGGCACTGTTGGCATCTACCTACCACGCGTTCTCAGGTGTTAAGTCGGAAATGAAGCTGGCAAAACATGCCTCTTCAAGTCGTTTCAGTGCATTGCGTCAAAGTAAGATCACTATTTCACTTCTTAAGTGTTGATTTGCTTTTCCGTTTTATTTTCTTGTATGTAAAAAATTATATTCAAACCTTTTTATATACATTGTTAATAGGTACAGGCTTTCAGGTTTTTAGTTTTTGTTTGATATCCGACAGATTTTCTGTTTACTCCCGTAGCAATTTTTTTCTGTGCTAATAAATTTGCTGCTTCACTTGGAAAAACTAGTTAAATCATAATCTTTATTTTTTACGTTTTAAAATTAAAAACAAATATGGTAGGCATTTTGCGAGCTAGGCCTTTTCGGATTAGGTGTATTTTCGGATTGGCGGAGGTTTAATGTAACTCCTCTCTATTACTCCTTCATAAGAATAGTCATTAATATTTACATAATAACCACCTTGAAATTAAAATTGGGGATATTGGTATTATCATTTCAATGAATTAGAGTTTGCAATTTTAAGTATTCCTAGGTTGTTAATATAATATTCTATAGTTTTTGCAAAACCCTAAGAATGCTAATTCCAAAAGGGGACTATCAGAGAGGGAATAATTTATGACCAACCTCTTTTGTCTTCCATAGCTCAAAGCTTAGAAAAGATGCAACCACCCAGCATTAAAAACACCACACCTCTTTTGCAGGCAAAATGAAGGGAAAAAAGTAGCTACGTTAATTAGTGATCAAAAGAGAGGACGGTGACGAAGCAAAATCTTATTTCTGGCATTGCTTAGAGAGAAGCGATTAATTAGACCGTTGGAGGGGCCGTCCGCTGCTTTATAACAGAGACTCCTTATCAAGGAATAAGAACCAAGCTTTCTCTTCACTTGCTATTTGTGTATGTGCTGGCGGAGGGGGAAATTCAATTTTCAAAATGCTGGAATAGTAAATCTATGATGAGGATTCAAACGAATAAAAGCAAAAAAGGAAAGGATGAAATCAAATAACAGAGGATCGGTTTACTCTCGTCGAGGAATTAGTTCCGTAGCTCTCTCGTTCCATCAAATGTTTAAAGAACTGTATTCGAAAGCACGTTTCTTGGTGCAGGAACGGAGATGAAGATTTTGGCCAATTCTCAAGAAATTAAAGTGGCGTAAGCTTAACTGTGTGCATTTAGATATTTATTTTTCTGCTATTCCCAGAGTTATAGCTTTTTCTTCCATACTTTTCGTTTCATGTCCACTGTAGAAACTGAAGTTATGTTGCACCAATAGGCGTAAAGTCTGTAATTTATTGTGCTCTTAAGTTGGTAGTGTTGTGGGGGAGTTTTGATTGAGTGTATTAGGCTGTGCTTATCCTCTTATTTTATTGGCCAAACTACTCCTGCTGCGTGCTGATAACAGTGTTTCTTTACCGGTGGGGTACACAGTAGCTTTAGGACTCTTATTTGTGGGTTGGCCTTCTGGCAGCTTTTTTGCGCAATAGAATATAAAAAGAAAGTGGTTTCATATTTTATAACTCTATATTCTGTATCATGTCTTCTTTTATTTGTTTTCACTGCCATGGAGTTTTATAATTAGTACCTACTGCTGTTCACACAAAAGGATAAAATTAATATGGTGACGAGAAATGGTTTTACATAGTTTCTTTATACGTACCAATACACTACTGATCACGCACCAGATTTTAGGACAAGCCGTGGCCCATAGGATCTAGCAGTCTGGGGTTGCCTTTCGCTTTTACTGTTTTTTTTTTTGGGGGGGGGGAGGGGTTTCTTTTACTACATCGGCACCACAGGCCGTGAAATTGGCGATACATGGAATAAAGATGGAGTACCGTGGAATGAGATGGCAGTTGAAACCGGAGAACCCGGAGGAAACCCGCCGCTGCCACGCTTTGTCCATCACAAATCCCACATGCGGTCACCTGGGATCGAATCCAGCAGCTTTGGTCAGAGACTAATGGTGTAACTCTCGACCACGGTGCAGTATTGTCTTTTTCTTGAGAATTGTATTTTGGTACTGAGGGATCCCAACAGTTCAAACATTTAAAATGAATTTTTAATCTGGCGTGAATACGCATTCCAAGCTTGGCAACATTATCGTAAACGCGAGCAGAAGGAGAACTGCTGCTCGCGATATCATTGTTTATCGGGAATTCGCAATATATATTGTGAAGGTCATGCATTTGCCTTAAATTTAAAAACCATATCATTTAATTATTCATTAACTCAGGAGAGTGTCTCTTTGTCCTTGAATGCACAGTCGCAGTGTAGAGTGGGGAGCTTCTTGGTACGATGTAAACAGAGTAATAACAGCAGTTCGAAATTACTATTGCTACAATATTATATAGTATGGTTTCTTGAGTCTCCAATAAACTAATTCATTAGTTATATTATTGAAACTATATTCATAATTGCTTTGTTTGATGTGGTAATATACCGTATCAGTGATACTCTTTCGCGTAATATTTATTGTCCCGAAAAGCAAGGATAAGTCACTTTTGAGCAAACTGTAAACGTCAGAGCAAGAGAGATAAACAACGGTGTGTTATCTCAGTTTCACTTGTTCAACCACGAGGTCATAGCTAAACTCCTGAGTTAAATACAATACTTTACATTGCAAATTTCAGATGAAGCTGACAGTGTTATTTACATTGTTTAACCAGTGAAAACAAAAATAGAGTTTAAAAAAAAACATAAGTACAAAGTCAGTATTTTCTCTTATTGTCGGTGGTTTAAAGCGAGTGTTATGAGGTAAGAGAACCACATGGACGAGCCACAACTCATGAATATATATTTGAAGCGAGATAAAAATAACCTGAAATGTATGTTATCCTTATAGTTCCGGGTACTTTTGCTTCAGAGGCCAGTAAGAATAAAATAAACATTCCACAAAAGATCCACGTACCACAGTGTTTCATATCAAACAAACGCTACGCGCAATTTTTGAAATCACAGAGATGGAGGCCTTATAAATACATAAGCAGCGGTTAATAATGCCTGTGTGCATTTTGTATTAAAGGAGAGAAATGAAAACGAGGGACGTAATTTACTAAAAATAGCAAGGCGCATATTGCGTTCCTGGCTTAGGGCTTCGGCACCCAGAATTCTTGGGTTTCATTCTCGTTAAGAGGTGAGAATGCTTCTTAGATTCCAGAACTAAAGTATAATTTAAAATATAAACAAATGTATAAAAAACTTCACCATAAACGACTATCATGTTTGTTGATTTTGCGGAATTTGGTTCACCCTTACACAAGACATTCTGTATTGTTAAATATGTCAACATGAAGGAAATTGGCTATTTTTGCTTTGAGCTATAATCAGACAAGAGGCTAGTAACAGAAGTGTTCTTAATGGCTATAACGTAAAATATTCTAAGAAAAACTGATCTAGTAAGACACATTTAAGTTATGTTCTCTGCCCATTGCTCTGCACACACACACACACACACACACACACACACACACACACACACACACACACACACACACACACACACACACACACACACACACACACACTGTATATTACACTATTAACATAAAATGCAATTTACCTACCCACTAGATGTTATTCAGGATGTATTTGTAACTAGGAAACAGTTCAAATTAAGCAATGAATGCTTATTTACTAAAATGTATGGAAAGCGCATTCAAATGGTATACCAGAAGCACGGAGAAATACAGTTAAACGTAATTTCATACTCTTTAAAAGCAAAAGGAAAGAAAAAGAAAAAAGCAATAGCCCTCAGGTGGACCTACGTTTGGGAAAATGTATGCACACAATTCTCAAACTTTCCAAACTTTCAATAAGCAAACATTTATGCCTTTAAGTTAGCTGTAAACTTTTGCTGTAATATCTTGTTTGTTTCTTTGGTTGCTCAGCTATTAAAAGATACGCAAAGCCAGTCGTAATGGACTTCATGCACTTATTACAGTAACTCAAGTGTAAAGCTTTTATTACGCCTGTCAACATCCAGAAAGCATGATGATTTAATCGCAATTTTTGAAGTAGTGTAGAATTTCAGTGCAAAATAGGGGATTCGGTACTTTATTATTTCCATTTATATGCCGCCTTTAATATCTAAGGCCATATTGCAGGCCTTTTACTTTTGGAACAGCTGCTTAACAGCAATGATGTTCATTAGCTTTACAGTGGTTTTAATCATTGGGTCGTTACATTAAATTCCCTCAAACATACGCACAAACACATTCGCACTCCCAAAATCTCGAGAGCCTGGGAAATAATAATAGGTAAAGAAAATTCCTACCTTCCAGACGGAAATCGAACCAGGGGCCTCTGAATTTGATGATTATTATGCCCACCACCAGACTATAGGGGTAATTGGTGACTCAGTGTTTTTAAAAATGTATTTAAAATATCTGAACTGTGTGAACAGTGATAAATATATACATTGCATTAAGGAGAACAGTCAAATATATGAGGTGTACTCAGCCATATATGGCATGAATCGCCAACCGTATCCTGGCTGGCACAAGAGTGTCTAAATACTGGTGGTGTAATGTAAGCTCGCGAGTTGTTGTTGTTGTAGTGTTTAACGCCCGCTTTTACTACTACGGCACCGCAGGCGGTGACACTGATGATACATGGAATGAAGATGGAGCACCGGTGGAATGAGATGGCGGGGGAAACCGGAGTACCCGGAGAAAACCCGCCCTGACGCCGCTTCGTCCACCACGAATACCACATGCGGGTCCCTGGGATCGAACCCGGGCCGCCTAGGTGGTAGGCGAGCGCGCTAACCGCTCGGCCACGGCGCCGCCGCTCGCGAGTTCTCCGAACAGATCTTCGAGATGGGGCAAGCGAGCGAAAAGCTTTCGGAAGTGGTAGTCCAAATCTTCGATCTTGTCTAAATTAACTCTCAACGTTTTGGCACTAATTAGATTGGTCATGGAAGTGTAACTGTTGCATTAAACAGGGATTAGAGAAACAGAGTATCACAAGTAACCTGTGGATTTTGTATGTCTGTTTGTTCTTTTCCTTAAATTTCGCGATGCGCAGACATTTTGTCATTGTTTGGAGTTACTGTGCAAACTTTTGTTGTGCGTATTTTAACATATGTAACGATAAGAAAAGTTCATACTTTTAGAGCATGTATATGTGTATTTATACGATTTAATACAGAGCACCTTTATATTACAATATGATAAATAAAAATATTGTTTTCCGAACTCAGACGCCAATATCTAATCCAAACTGCATTGTTATGGAGTACATTTTGTGTTCTTTCCGCCCCTTTAAAGCTGTCGTGCTCTGGCAGCATTTCGCTTCAACAATAAAAACGAATTGATTTCTCTGATCAGCAAAATTCAAAGCTACTGCCATTCCATGTATTTATTCAGTCAGTGAGTTTCACTCATATTAAGTTTTTGCAATATTCGTTATACCTAAAGACAAGAATTCGAAAGGTGTTAGTGAAATTCTACAAGATGAGTCCCAGACTGTTCAGAATTACACATCCAAAGAAGTAATAGCTTTAAAGTGCTGTCCGCAAATTGCATGTAAAGTTGAAACAACATATTCTAT
Source organism: Tenodera sinensis (assembly GCA_030765045.1). NCBI lineage: Eukaryota > Metazoa > Arthropoda > Insecta > Mantodea > Mantidae > Tenodera > Tenodera sinensis. Next base: position 118,973,227 of record CM060966.1, read on the forward strand.
TTTTAAAAGCATACTTGCCGATAACTGAAAGAGATTTACACGTGAAAAGTCTTAGAAATGCATTGTAATACCAATAAGGAGTGAAACTTTGATAATGTACATGTTCAACCTCTATTGCATGGACAAAGCTGCATTACTACCTTATCGGTATAAATTAAAATACTTCAGATCGCACATATCCTGAGCTTTCAGTGCATAGCAATTGTTTAATTTCTTTAGCATATTTCCACGACTTTAGTACATGTAAATCCGCAGCCTAATCATGACTACGTTTATATAAGAAATATCTTCAAAACGATCAAGTGTGACGACGGCCGCTGCCACAAATCAAAGGGAGCAGAGTTCGGCTACCTCACACACAAGGGCACAGTGCATCTCAAAAAAGAAAGCCAAGGTCAAGCTACCGCACCATTCGCCGCGAGTAAACAAGCTAAAAATGGAGTGGTCCAGAACAAATACTGATTTTTTCCGACTGTTTAAGAGAACTTTTGACTGCCGGCTTGTTTATGGGAGGTTTGAGAGAAGGTGTGTTTGTTCGAGGGAATTCACCGGCGTTTCTGTGAACTATAAAGAGAGAGCACAGACAGTGATTCAGTCTTGAAGCACTTCTTGTGTGTGTTGAGGGAGTCACCAAAGCCAGCTGTTTGTGAGACAGAGAGAGAGAGATAGCAAAGAGAGACACTGAAGTGTGCGTTAAAGCTACGATCGGACAGAACAGCTGCCAGTTGCAAGGTCAGTACGAATTGTACTTTGTGTTAACAAAATCCAAAAAGAACTGCGTTTCTGTAGTTCAATTAGAAGGAAAATAAGGTGACAGAAAATGTGACTGAAATAGTCATAATTCTGCAGATTGTGCATTTTGCATAACTGTTTAATTTTTTAGCATAACTTCGTGATTTTTAGTGCATATAAATCCACAACCTAATAATAACTGCTTTTATGTAATAACTGCTTGGAGACGATCAAACACCTCCATTATTCAATAAACACAGCTGCAGATGACTCAAGGTTACATTCATGCAGATAAAAGTAATAGAGAGATAGATCTTTCTTTCCTTGCAATATCCAAGCCAGCTTGTAATGCTGCAAGGCTGTTTTAAGTTGAAGTAACGGCAGAAGATAGTGGCATAATAATTTGTTCCTCTCCTGGTCTTTCCAGATATTACTTTTAGGATAGTGTAAGTAAGAGAAGATGAAGAATGTGCGATATGGGATTTAACCTTAGAAGCCTTGTGGTGCTAACAAAAGACGAGAGTCATTAGCGAACTCGAGAAGAGCACATTAAAAGACTTCCCATAGTTAGGAGAGGCAGCGGATTTATTCAGCAGAGTGTTGGGATGAGCGGTTGATGGCTAATGCCATTTGACCTCTCTCTGAAAGAAGCATTAAACTGAATTACAAAGTTTTCACTGAAGGGAATTGGGTGGAAAAGTCAGCAGAGTATCTTTAGAAATATAAATTCAAACATAAGAAAAGTCTTAAAGTAAGGGCAAGATCACAGTTCGGTCAGCACAAAGTGATTGTTACGGAAAATCAATAAACAAAATATAGGAAACTGAAAGTGTTCATATAAAGGAAATGCTCTAATGGTATCTGTGAAGCTGCTAACGATTAAATAACATTGTGTTTAGTCTTATTGCTTTGGATGTGTGTAATTGAAAACTACAAGAATAGGGTTAAGATGTTTACTAACACAATGATTTCACTGAACACAGCAAAGGCGCATTAAATGACCACATCTTAAAGTCATACATTGAAAACTAATAAGTATTTGACCTTGATGACTATGACTATGACAACTTGCGGAGGTGGACTTAGCACCTTGACGAAACGCGATCTTTTGTGCCTATGTCCCGGGGCACCCCCAGGAGGATCGATGAAGTGACTTGATCCAAAGGACGGCAGAAACGCTGCCACGGCAGAGCAACATTTTCCCAGTCAGAAGCACCCCGGCGGAGGCTGGCTCAGCCTGTTTCCTCTCCCAACCCTTAGGGTTCGTAGTACCAAGAGGGGCTGGGGACTCGGAAACCGGTTCCCCTCCACCTTCGGGTTTGTTCCATCTCGCAAACCAGTAGGCTCACCTTCTAATACGGGGGAAGAGATTCCCAGAGTGCATGCTTTTCCCACTGCCATAGTACTGCCGCGGCGCTCTCCGAGCCTCCAACCCTGAAAGAAACCTAACGGGATGAAGGATGAAATGAAATAATTAATGAAACGAAATGGAAGAAAAGGAAATTCGGCGAACCGGGAGGCCCTGATGACCCAAGGAGACCTCCGGAGAAACCCATGGGTCAGGAAGATCGGCTACGGGGATAGAACCCGCTATTTCCCAAATGCGGGCCACAGGCGTTACCGCACGAGTCAATCCGCTCGGTTCACCTTGGAACATATGAGTTTCAAAATCCTTAGATTAGACAAGTGTCACTATTACTTACAGATACAGTCACATTGTTCGATTTAGTCCTATGATTTATAATGCAACTAGTTTATTTTAACAGGTATTGTATTACGACACAGGCTCAGGGAACAAAAAATAAATATAAAGAAAGTTACAGTCCTTCATTGCAGTGAAACTTTAAGTGGTCTGTAGAGTTTATGTCAGGTTTAAACCAGGCAAAACCTCGCATAATATGTTCCATGCAAATGTTGTTTCAGCGAGCAGAATAATCTAAGTTGCTTAACCTCTAATCTCAAATTATAATTTCAATCACGTTTTTATCAACAGTAGCAGTTAGAATTTTCCAATTGTGCGTGGCTGAACTGCCTGCGAGATTTGCAAACTAATTAAGTAGGATGCGTGCCGTGATTTTTAATGATGTTTGTGATCTACAGAAGTTTCTCTAGGAAAGATAAAGTTCTCAAAGCCTTCCCTTTAGAAACCTGGGGTCTTTTAAATTGCGCATCAGGAGTTTTCTTCCAATAAAGCAGAGTATTTTTCAATATCAAGCCTCTCACATATAAAAACATTCTTTTTAGCGAATTACAATTTACACATCTTGGCAGTGCTTTTCTTAACATACTAAAACACGGAAGAAAGTGGAGACTTCTTCTTGTTTGTATTACCAACCTTGTTGCACTTTGCTTCTCTGTTATTATCTTTTCGCATGTCTATGTCCCTAGCTTATTTGTCAGTTCCATTATCACAGTAGACCGGAAAACGTCAAAACAATGAACCTTGGACACATTTTCATTAAGGATATCACTTCAAAAGCACAAATAAATAAGCAAATACATAAATAAAACCTGAATATTGTATTCCGGTACCTAGGTTATCACATCATGACATATATTAAAACTTTTATTTCATAATCGCGTGAGGAGTTCCTAGTTTCCATCGGGTGCTTCCCCAGGTGGCGGATAGGCGAATGCTCACCAGATATGGAGGGTACCGGGCAAATAAAATATCTGGAGCAGACCAAAACTAGGAGCTACTGCCTTGTAGACAGGCGTTAGGTCGTCAAGGTCATGAGGAAGAAAACCCTGAACAAAAATGACTTGGTTCTCCAGGTTGGAAGTTGAAGCATTAGGCTAGCTCCCTAGTCATCGTTAAAATGTATCATTGCTAAAAGGTCCAATGTATTTAAGCCGGATGGATTAAATAAAAGACGACAAAAGCTAAGAAAACAGGAATTCGTTTTGGTACATGAAATGTTCAAGGGATTTAATATAAATATAAGGAGATACTGTATCAATTGGAGAAAATGAATCAGGACATATTAATATTAACATAATCTAAAAATCACGGAAGTAGAATAGAGAGATTGGGACAATACACACACGTTTATGGCGGAGTGCCGAAGGACAAACATGGTGCAATAGGAGTGTGAATATTGATTGAGAATAAATTTCGAAGAGTGGTCAAAAATTGGGAATTAATAAAGGAAAATTTAACTAAAATGAACATAGATATTATTGGAAAGAAAATAACAATATTAGGTGTCTATGGAATAAGTAAAGATGAAAATTTAATGGTGACTGAATCTTATGATTTATTAAATAATGCTGTAAGTGACATTGAAACTTCCAGGGAAATAATATTACTAGGAGAGTTCAATGGTAGATGATATAGTCGAACCTTTTAGAGAGAATATTATAAATTATAACAGAGGAAGATTAACTGAGACATGTAACCAGTATTCACTAAAAATTTTAAATGGTTTTTACCAACACAAAGATATACCCAATTTTACGAGACATCAGGATACCCTGGTCTGAAATATATAAGAATACAACAGTCAACAGAAATGCAAATAAATGATGTTAAAGATTTACGATGTTCAACATGTAGAACTGACCATTATATGGTTAGTGCTAGAGTTTGTATCCCTTTCTTTTATAACTAATTACATAACTAAAATATTGGAAATCATGGGTTATTAAGAATACCTGTATATATTATTTATATATGCCAACAAACTTACTGCTGGTGTTTCTAAACATACAAGCAGTGTGTGGACACTATCTAAAAACCATGACTTTGGTAGCTTAGTGGTTAAAGCAATCACTCGATAAGCGGAAGATCCGTGGTTCAAATCCCGGCTATGGCATTGAATTTTTCAGTTCTGGTTCCACCTCTTATATAACTGTATATAATTTAAGATCCTTAGAAAATGCTAGTATTATGTATTTGTATCAGAGAAGATTAAATGAAAAACTAATACAACAAGATTTTGATACAAATAAAGAATTATATAAATACCTTATTACAAATATAAAGGAAGTAGCCGCAGAAGCTTTAGGGGCAAAATTAAGGATAACAACACAGATATTTATGTTTGAGTAATAAGATTAAAGAAGGAAGAAAGATAAGGGATGTAAAATATATCAAATGGATGAATACTAAGAGTATGGAAGATAGAACTGGATTTGCAAAAGCACAAGTCAAAATCAGAAAACAGGTATCAGAAGAAAGAAAATAAATTTTGGCAAGAAACATGATAGGGAATACAGGACTATATTGGTGGTAAAAGAAGTATGGAATAATAGAATATTCTGAAGATTTTATGGAAAAATAGCCAAAGCGGGAACCAATTAGGATTCATTCCAATAACTACACGGAAGGAACATTTTGAGAAACTTCTGCAAGAAGACAGAAACGAATTTACAAATGTAACTTACTCCATGAAAAATCATAAGGACAGTAATTTTAAATTGAATTTATAAATTGTTAAATTTAAAATTACACAATTAAAAAATGGAAGAGCAAGTGGAATGATTGGGATACATCCAGAACTCATTAAAAGGGGCACAAAACTTTTTGAGATGCTAATAATTCTTTTGGCGATGACGTTCCAAATTCATGGAAAGAAGGGCTTATGTCAGTTATTCATACGAAAGGCAAAAAGAATGACTGTAACAATTATAGAGGTATTGCAGTCCTTAGTACAGTTAGTAGATTATATGGAAAAACTTTAAAATATTTTTTGGAAGAAGAATATAAAGTAAAACAGGATGAAGAATAAGCGGTCTTAGAGACGGTCCACGATAGATCACATATTTCTGGCGAAGCAATAAAATTGATATAAAAACATGGATAAAATCAACCAGTACGTCCTTTTTGGTAGATTTAGAAAAGGTATACGATTCAGTACCTTTGAAGAAATTATGGGAAGTTTTAGATTAAATCATAAAAATAAAATTATTTTAAAAAACCAGATACAGGCTATATGCAAATGCATCATATAGAATTTGGATTGGGAAAAATGCATAAAAGAAGTTCTTAGTTACAAAAGGTTTACGTCAGGGTTGTAGTTTATCACGAACCATTTTTAACATAACCATAAAAGAAGCTTTACAAAATTGGAAAACTAAATGCAGATTTATGGAATTAATGTGGTCACTTCTACAACTTATACCCTAAGTTACGCAGATGACCTAATAGTTATAGCTCAGGACTATGAGGATTTAGAATTTATGAGTGGGAAACTTATTGAAGAACAGAATAGATTAATTTAAAGAAAACAATCTCCTTGTCACGTGGAGATGAAGAAAAAGATCTTATTTTAGAATACGGCGTGGAATGTATCAAAAGAAGTGAGGAGAATATGTACTTAGAAGTGAAGATAATTTAAAACTGTAGTCAAGCAGAGAACACTAAATATAGAATTCAAAAAGGCAGGTAAGCATTATCCATGTGGAATGGAGTTTTATGGTACACAATATTACAGTGGAGACCAAATTACAGATATATAAATCAATAATTAGAAACTGCGTTAGCTTTGATACTGAATTGGAATTTAAATGTAATATTCTTATATACACAAATGGACTGCTTCAGCCGCTCTACATTAGAAAAAAATCTGTAACACAGTGATAAGACAAACCATGAAAGTTCAAAATTCAATTTTAGATTTTATAAGATATAAACAGCTATTATGGGCATGTCCGCAGAATGCCCGAGATAAGATTACCACTTGGAGGAGGAAGATGTGGTCTACCTAGGTTTAAATGGATGGAAAATATTAAAAGAGGAATGAGGGAAATAGGAATTTAATTGGGAGGATAAAGAAGAGTGGAGAAGAGGATAGAAGACTAAACTTTGGATACAGGAAGATGTTTTGACATTGTAAACCTGTTTATATATGTATTTCACAGTAACAGAAACCTTTAAATTTAACTTACGCTTAATTTTTCTGATAACTACACTACTACAACAGCTAACAAAATGAAAACATATAAAAGAAAGATTTATGCGTCAGATGAGAATTACAAATGTAGCAATAAAAGTGTCACAAAAAAGATATGAATTACAAGTTTCCACTTTAAAGCAATGTAGCTGGAAACCAACAACCAAAGCAACTGGCAGCCAGCACATTCAACCTCTATCACTATAGGTGTTTATTAGTTTATCTACTAATTTTTATCTTTGTATTTTATTGCTCTGATAATTAGTTACTATTAATTTATATATTTTCTTTTAGCAATTACTAATTACGCATTTTATCCACATTTATATTTACAACTAAATTTAAAACAGTTTTTATTTTTATCTATTAATTATGTACTGTTCTTTATCCATGTTTTGTATATTATATTATCTATTATTTTTGAACTTTCACATGGCAAGATTAAATATAATTTTGTTAAAATTTTGTTCCTTATTTACATTGTTAACCTCCATTAATTGCTTATAAGTTAAACATTTTGGAACCTATTATCAATAAATTCAAAATCACAGAATACCGAGGATATTCCCCGTAAAAATATGGCTCAACGGTAATCTTATAGTACGTATGTTCGAAACGTTAAGCCATTTGTGGTGAAGCCAAGTTTGCCAGACCCGTTTGCAATTGGATATGCATTTGTGATTGACAACTTTCCTCTTAGTGCAGAAATGTTCTGTAGATTTATAAACTTCCGTTGGAGTGTTTCCCCCCATTTTTTGAATCGTTAATTAAACGTGGTATATTTCATACTTAGGTTTGTCTATTCTTATGGTTTATTGGTGTAGGGCAATTCAAAGGCTATTACCATAAAAATTTAAGATGCGCATTCTATTTTAATAAGTACGTTAGACATAACAATGATCAAATATACCCCACTTCGACTTCTTGTAAGCCTTTGGGTAGTTTCATTGCGCAACACACATCCGCTCTTGCCACATAATAATATGACGCAGCTGCTCTGAGCCAGCTTGTCGCATGGCTGTATCCTTCAGCTCTAGCCGACTGCGTCATTGTAGAGAGTGATACTTTATCGTAACACAATATAAACGCCGGAAGCGCTTCCAAGAGGTCACGGGATTTTCTAGAAGCTTCTTTCCCCCGTCTTCCGCGAACGCTCTCAAACACTCATGCAGTTTTATACCTACCTATATGTGCAAGCGCGCATGCCTGCGAATGATTTAGTGAGCGAGTTGCTGATGCGACGTAAAGTGCAACTTTGTCAGGTGTTCCACGCGGTGCATTATGCGAAGTTATACGTAGACAGTGCTGGCCCTACTGCCGATCACGAAGGTCTTTGCTCATTACCCCATTACGTGCAAGAAGTGAAACGACAGGAAAACTGAACAAAGTCGCAATATATAATTATTCAATTAAAAAGTATGGGATGCAGGCATTTCCTAGTTTGCATATTACTGCGCTATAGAATACGGAAAGAAACAAAACATTAGATTTGACCAGCAATATGTGCATATATATGGGCTCTGCGATACTACCTTCTTCACGTACAGCACATCAACATCACTGCTCACTTCTACTATTTACTTCCTGCATGTTCCTTCTTATCCTACAGAGCTTATCAACACACAAGCAATCTATGACAGACACAAAATTTAATGGCGGCCTATAGTTAACCACTACCATTCTCCTTCCTGTTATGAAAACAAATTTCGTGGGCACAAATGATATCTATATCACCCTGATATGTTTAACTATATAACACTGCAAGCCCTGGCCAATCTCTTTTTGGATGTTGTGTTGAGCAGCTCCTCCTGCCACCCGCCATTAAATTTTGTGTCAGTCAAGATTAGCTTATTTTATCTCTCTTCACTTTGTGATGTTCTATAGTAACCATAGGTGAATTTCATGTACTACAGTTGTAAAAATACGAATAATTATTGATTTATTCTGATTCCGTTTAAACAGGGTTATGAATGTGTAAACAGAAGTATATGAGCATGTTAAAATGTTATATTGTTTAAATTTAAGCGTTATTCTGCTAATTTACAGTTGTATAATTACATAGTAGATAATCTTCCTGCCTTTACTGGATTAGAACATAAATCCAAATAATTGTTACGTTTATGCAAAGGAAAAGATACATTTTTAGTAGTCTATAAAGTCAATGTTCCGGCTGACCACAATCAAAATGACAGGTTTCTTATATGTAAACTATCAGATGCTGGTGCTAAAAGCAAAGTGTCGTCGATTATTTGAATATCTCATGCAGCGAACATTTTACCAGAAGCGACATCTCCTCTCCTTCAGATGTGAAAGATGGGAATAAGGTTTCATAGAGCGTAACTTAGTCACATCAAAAGAGGTTGGTGCTATATCCAGACGAAAAGACGAGTTACGTAACTTAAGCTTCAAATCACATTTTCCATGTCTTCATCTGATTCTCTGGGAAGGAATTCAGGACATTGCAGGAGATACACTGCCAGGTTACATAAAAAAGAAGACTGAGCTTGAACATGAATGGCATCACAGTTTGATCGTTATTGCTTCGAAGCTAGAAAATAGATTGAATTGAGGTTTACGATAATACATTGAATAGAATGATTGCGGTTTCTTGATAACTGCAACGACTTCAAGCATATGGTAGGTGTAAAAATTTTACGATGATTCTCGCGAGCTTTTTCTAGTAAACAGAATACAACTGCAGTTGCTCAAATAGTATGTGGTATTAAAATATACAAAGCACGTGTACAATGGATTAGAACTAAAACCTGCATGTATTGACAACCTCAAATTTACTACTGCCGCCGCCGCCGCCACCGCCACTCCCACTGCCACTGCTACCACCACCACTAATAATAATAATAATAATAATATTAATAATAATAATATTAATAATAATAATAATATTAATAATAAGAATAATAATATTAATAATAAGAATAATAATATTAATAATAAGAATAATAATATTAATAATAAGAATAATAATATTAATAATAAGAATAATAATATTAATAATAAGAATAATAATATTAATAATAAGAATAATAATATTAATAATAAGAATAATAATATTAATAATAAGAATAATAATATTAATAATAAGAATAATAATATTAATAATAAGAATAATAATATTAATAATAAGAATAATAATATTAATAATAAGAATAATAATATTAATAATAAGAATAATAATATTAATAAGAATAATAATATTAATAAGAATAATAATAATATTAATAAGAATAATAATAATATTAATAAGAATAATAATAATATTAATAATAATAATAATAATAATAATAATAATAATAATAATAATAATAATAATAATAATAATAATAATAATAATAATAATAATAATAATAATAATAATAATAATAATAATAATAATAATGATAATACCAAATTCGGGTACCTAAGTGCTACGCATATATAAGTTTTTATTCTTATTTTTATATAAAACTTATTTTCTGTACAGCCCACCCATATATGATCTTACCATGGATTACATTACAGTGATCCTGTTCAGCTTAACTAATACAATTATTATTACATTAGTAGTTTCAGCGAAACGACTTTTCAAGGATACTAGCACTTTAAGGAAACCAATTCATCAACTCATTTTAGGATAGGATAGGACATCGAGATGGGAGTTCGGCACGTCGACCTTGAAGATTTTTTTGTATCTGTGCCCCTTCCGGGAAGGATGGGGCGAGAAGAGATAGAGGGCGGCAGACCTAAGGATTCACACAGAATAGAGGACAAGGTCCCTAATATTTCCAGATTGAAACTCCCCGGCGGCGTATTGTACAACCGGAGTCTCGCCCAACCGCGGTCTTACACATCCTGTATATGGGTTCGGAGACCGGAGACCACCCCGCCGAAGGACGAAGGTTTCCAGAGCGCATACTCCCTGCCAGCAATGCCGAGATGCCCGCCGACACCTACTACCCTGAAAGAGATCATCCAGATAATGTGTGAAAGGAAATGAGAAGTGCGGGGTCAAGAAACTCGGGGAATGTAATGAGCCTCCCAGGAAGGACGATGAGAATAAACTATGAAAGTGAAAAGGCAATCGCCTTCTCCATGTAGTGTAGAAGAATGAGATGCTGAATGTTTATTTTAGTTGGAGCAGCTATTCTCATCTTGAGAATGAATATAAGGAATGTAAATAGTAACATAGGCAATTCTTATACTAAGCTGCAAACGCTGCCCTGTGAACTGGAGTCTGGTTCCTTTGACAGAGGCTGTTTAAGGAGAAGTACGGTAACCAAAGGAACGAGCTAAGCCCATCAGAGGAGTGAAATGGCCAGGGACGACGCCGAAAGGGAAATTCTAACAGCATACCCTGGATGGCTGCTGAAATTCCGATCTCTAGACGGCAACCTCGCTCTACGTTTAACTTACAAATTCCAATCCTCGGTCAGCCTTGGTATTCTGCTGGTGAAAAGGGGTTTAATGAGATCAGCGCGTGCCCTTAACGTTCTAACCAAGAAGAAAACCAAAGAGTAACGATTATGATAAGATATAGTACAGGTACGGAAATGAAAAATATACTTGTTGATATCCAAATACAAGAAGAAATATTCATTCAGAATTACTAAAACTGCTCTACATGTGCTTTACATCCATTTATTTCTGTCAGTCAATATATTTTGAGAGCAACTAAAATGGGATAACACGTGCTTCTGAAATAATGACCATGAAAATCGCATTGACAAGAGAGGACTGATGTTTTGCAAAGAAGTCGACCGTGTATGTGTGTTTCTGCTCTGAAATTACCATATTTTATAATTTTTCAAACCCAAAATTATTTTACACCTGAAAACTTAAGACTATAATATGCTGCAATGAATTCAAGAAAAATGTAGTGTATATAGATATATCAAAATTTAATATGTACAAACATGTGATTCATTATATAATAATGGAAGTGAAACGAGTGCATATCGTTTAAAGTACTGACGTTTACAAAAGAACTGCGATTCTTTGCGCAGAAAAGTAAATTGCTTTCTGTTGAATCAGAATTCCCTGCTCTTCACCCACGTCAGACAGTCGATAAGAGGGACCAGTTTTTGGTATACACTTAAGCTTTCACGGCCGGTGTCCTGACTATTAGCTAGGTGTATCTCTCCCGGGCTTGTAGGCCGTGGTCTAGAAGGCACTGAAGATACCGACGTTTCGCCAAGTACTGCGCTTGGCATCTTCAGCGTAAGATGATCCGTTGTCTGCGCAGGTAAGAACAAATGGATTTCTACGGAGTGGTAAGCAACATATGAATTAAGAATCTAAGAAAAGCTAACAAGTAGGTTATATAGATATAATCAAGCCAAATCTTAAACTCAAATACATACTGACCAAGGTAAAGCAGTCCACGCAGCTTCAAGATCTTACTATACGCATTCCATTCATACACAAGCAAGGTTATCCATAAAACAGATATGCCTTCTTGTGAGTGCACGGAAAGCCTTTGTCTCTGTAAAAATGGCAAACTTTATTACTCTCTGCAATATGCAATTATAGTAATATCTTGTAGGTCAATATTAAGATGAAGTCAAAATATACTTACGAAATAGCCCAATACAAGTATGGAGTTCTACAGTGATTTGTCCAAGACACGTTTGACTGAAGTTTTGCCGGGGTTAATAGAACTTGCTTCAGTTGCCTTTAGTCCGTCTGGCATCTATAATAACGTGAGTCGTTGTTTAGTGACATTTAAATAAATGCATAATAAACGCAATGGACATAGGGCACAATGGACATTTAAGGGCACAACAGCAGAACACCGTGTTACTAAACGTAATGTAAGACTCGAACACCCGTGGATTGTCTCTCCATATTTAGCTGACAGTGGATTTTGGAATTTTATTACCCGTTAAATCGCTCTTCCATGTATCTCCTTTATTCGTTTTGAGATACGTATTACATTTCAACTAGAGGTTAAGAGACCAGGCCTACGTACGCATCCTAAGACATATTTCTAGATGTTGCCAGTTCACCAGTTTGCACCAGGATATTGGTAAACTTTAAATTGGGGAGTATTTAAAGACAACTTGTAATATGCTTCTCCTAGTCCTGAAGCAATTATACAAATAATGCAAATTGAATTCAATTGTACATTCATAAACATTGTCTACGATAACTCTCATTAGATTTTAGTTTACTCCCCAACCCTCCACGATATTTGAAACTTCAATTATGGTTGCATGTCCTAATAATTTTTAGTGCATATAAACTAAGTACTTTTGTTGGTATCTTATTAATTCCAAAATCACTATGATTAATTCCTTCACGAATAATACATTAATGAAGAATTTCACGAAGAATTTAAATTGAAGTTTAAATATAATTTTATTTTACTTTTAAGAAAGTTGAATTCCAACCAGCAGTATCAATAAAATCTGGAAGATAACTAACTTATAAGCACCCAAAGTTTTAACAGACCGACGTTTACATAATAATCTAAATACTTCTACCAGAAGCTGAAATATGGGACCCCATAAAGTAAAACCACAAGAAACTGGAAACTCGTAAATAACGAGCCGAAAGTTATAAAGGCAAGGAACGCCCAGCTTACGTATTGATAGCAAGATCATTTATCTTACTACTAGAGGCTCTACAGAAGATAATATAAGTCAGGAAAGCAGAAAGGGATATCAAATGCCTCATAAGAAAAGTAGATGGAAGAAAAACAAAGGGAGAAGAAAGACAGAAAGAACACCAAGTGTTAGTGCAAATAAGAAATATTAATTAAAGCGAAACGGTTGATGCTATGGAATACCATCTCTGGAACTTAGAATCATTATTTCCCTGGGCTTTGATAAAATGCTGCAGCACCATATATAGTTGTCATGAAAATTACTACCACTTGGGTTCAAATTGACTACCCTCCATGAACTGTAGCATTACTCAGCCGTGTAGAAGCTACTGGAGTGTGTTTTCTGAAACTGAGGGTTGGAGTGCCCTTGAACTTGTCGTACCGCGTGCACATCCCCTAACATCTCTCTCTTAGGGGATACTTTCATTGTGGAGAGGATGTTGAAGACGTATAGACTCATACAAGAACACGGAGTGTGGTTTACTAACTTTTAAAACGCAATCTTTGGGGACAAATATATAAATCATCAAATTCACAGTAAATAATTCATTCCATTAGCTAAGTAAAAGATTAAACGCTGTGTTGCTGAAACACACGTGTAATTTTAATGAATTAAAATAACCACACGTTGGAAAAAATCCTCTTCTACCTCTCAGTAAATGTTTGTCAACAATCATATTGTCGTACTGATGTATTTTTCTGCATGTGGGGAACGACCTTGCCAGGGGCCAGGGCTGCACGACTGCCATCATTCAAATTGATGGTGGACTTAATATCTCAGTTTCCTACCTGAAATAAACAAGAGACTGTTAATTATGAGAACGCGTACTGTACTGAATCACGAACTGTTCTGCGATGAATCGGAGAGATGCTAAACCAAAACCCCTATGGTCTTATGAATACAAAAGTGAACTCGATCATAAACCACTGTGCAACTTCCAGCAATTTGCCACGTCTAAAAATACCCCTACAAGTAAGGGAAAAAGTGGAGTTCATATTTAGAATAAAAGCATCAAATACAATATCCGTACCAAAACCATTAACATTGGCCAAATTTAGGAGAACTGAGCATGAAGTGTCTGTCACCGGAGACAGTGCGACAAGATATAGACATCCCTAAGTTGTGCATACCTGTGATACTAGAATTGTTGAAGAGTAATATTTATAATTTTATAAATAATTATAGGGAAGCAAGTAAATAACTGATCGCCTCCGTAGTGCAGTTGGTAACGCGCTTACCTCTGGTGCGGAGGACCCGGGTTCGATCCCCGGTACCAGCATGGGAATTTTATCCCCTCTGGGAGGTCTGGCACGGGGTGCACTCAGCCCCGTTAGTCCCGGGGGGACCTATTGAGGAAAAGTAGCGGTCCAGGTTGTGAAGACCGCATAACTGGCCGGGAGGGACCGGAACGCTGACCACGTACCACCCTCCAGTACTGCACCCGACCAATGACGCCTGTAGTGAGCCGAGGTGGGTTACGCAGCGACTGATCGGTAAGGCTTGGATCTTCGTGGGCTGTAGTGCCGGGGCTTAGGTAAATAATTGCAATAATTTCCATCTGTTGAAATTAATGTACATCGTAATAAGTCTGAGATACAATCATTAGCTCCAATGTAAGATTTTGACACAGAATGGGAGTCATTTTGCGACGCAACTTAGGAAATCAGGTACATGCTATTATTTAGCTTGTGTAGCAAAGAAAACAACTAGCTCAAGGTGTTCAGCTGTCGAATGCAATATGTTCAGCTATTGCAAACGTTACTATGCACATAGATATGGTTCTGAAATTAGAAAGGAATTAACATCCTTAAGATTGAGCAAACTCAGCGAGAAAATTGTTTTTCAGATATGAACTAGCAACTCTGGGTTGGAATCCATAGGTGGAAAAATAGGTGTTGATAGTTAAGCAGGCAGGACTGATGTTAATAAAACAGAATGTATTTGTAAAATTTGCGTCTTTTCCCTCGAGTTTCACAGCCTTACAGGAGTGTTTACTGTGATCAATCGTCAGCCGCTGCAGCGCTTAAAAGACCGCGTTTAGGTCATATAAATTTAGCAATCGCCATCAATGAACCTTCAGCTGAAAAATTTCTGCGACTCAGGACGAAAGACATTTTGCACTGTTGTTATCAAAGCAGTTATTTTTATATCGTAAACTCCGGGTATCTACACCAGATGCTGGCATACATAATTCAATAGTTGCAATTTCGAGTGACAAGATTCATTATTTATTAGCCTCCATTAAATTTGTCAATCAATTTAACTGATATTGCTTATTCTCACACGCTACTAAGAAACTTTATATCAGAATGGGTTCAATATTATAGTTTTCTTAAAAGATGATATTGACCCTACTATCCCTTGGAATAAAACTGATTTAATTACATTTGGTTTTCATGTATGAGTTATCTGCATTTCTTATGTAACTAATGATGGTGGTGCTGATGGCGGCGACGGTGGTGGTAGCGGTGATGGTGGTGGTGGTTGTGGTAGCGGCGGCGGCGCTGGTGGTAGTAGCGGAGGCGGCGCTGGTGGTGGTGGTGGTGGTGGTGGTGGTGGTGGTGGTGGTGGTAGTGGTGATGATGGTAGTAGTTGTGGTGGTAGTGGTAGCGGTGGTGGCGCTGGTGGTGGTGGCGCTGGTGGCGCTGGTGGTGGTGGCGGTGGCGGTGGTAGTGGTGGTGGTAGTGGTGATGATGGTAGTAGTTGTGGTGGTAGTGGTAGCGGTGGTGGCGCTGGTGGTGGTGGCGCTGGTGGCGCTGGTGGTGGTGGCGGTGGCGGTGGTAGTGGTGGTGGCGGTGGCGGCGCTGGTGGCGGTAGTTGACAGACTTTATTGTCATACAATGACATACCCACTGAATAAAAATGAAGAAGGAAGATACGGCGAATTAGAGGAACGGGATTTCTCTACTACATACACGAAGAGGAACAATGATGAATCAGAATGAAATTAAAATGCTAATGTTACTTTAATACGAATCTTGTTCATAGAGTACTTTTATCCTTGCTGTAATATATTGTTCTTCATAGCAATTAACCTCCATTGTCTAATCTTAATCACAAATAGAGCTTGAATTTTACTTTTATTATTATTATCTTTTTCATCACTATTCTCACGTACTCTTTGTTTTCCTTTTCCCTATTTTTTTAAACCACTCAGTTCACATAACTTTTTTCTTTACTCTCTTTGTTTTCCTTTTCCCTATTTTTTTAAACCAGTCAGTTCGCATAGCGTTTTTCTTCAGCTCTCCCCTTATTTCTTTCCTAAATTTCCATTTGCTGATAAAACCATCCATCACAATGATTAACTTTTTTCTTGTCCCTTTATTATTCATTTGCACTTCCTTTCCACACTAAACCTTCGGTTTTTCCAATTTTTATTATAGTTAATACCTACTACTCTATTGCTATTTTAACGTCTTCATTTAACATCTCATCTGTTTATTCTCTCCCTCGAATAAGTTATTCCTGTAGTCTGTTATTTTTAGTCCCATATTTTGCGTACGATAGCTGAAATACCTCCCGCGTTATTTATCCACTGACAGATCCATTATTTATGCCTTATAAAGGACCGAAAATTTTGATGATTTGCGTCTAAAAGCGTATCAATGAAAAATGCCTCATTAGTTTGTATTTGTTGGAAAGCATGACCAACAAACATTCGTCATTGTTTAACATCACCATGTCCTTGTTGTTGATAAATTCGCGGAGAGTCCATTTACTGCACAAATCCAGGAAGATGGAATTTATTAGATTGCCTCTCAATGTCAGGCACGTCTGTAATTCATTAACAACTATGAAACCGTATACGACACCGTCGCTGTAATCTTTAACTTTACTCATATTTATGGTCTGTGACCTTTGGGGATTATTTTATTTCAACAAGTGATGAATCCATTTTTGAGGTGGAGGCAACCGGAGGGTGGTGTCCTACCTTCGATTGCAGGTGATGAGGATGGCGGTGGAATGAGGGGACCTTAAGATTTTACAACATACAACTATTTTGACCCTTGGGGATACTTCACAGGAGTGAGTCAGAGAGCTTACTTGAAATTGCCACACAACAGTCTCCCGACCAAGAGAATCGTCGGGATGAAAAGATGCTTCAGTAAAATCAATAGTTATTTAGATTTACCCTTTCACTATGCACCAAACACTTAAAAAGTGTTATATGGTGTAGGTTATTCAAGGTTTCCTACTTATTGAATAAGACTAAAGGAAATGGTCAATTGTATCTAAAGCGATTTCTATATTTAATGCATATTAAATTGCATATGTTGTCAATCCAACCAATGTAAGACCAGAAGTTGATTTGCAGACGGATGAAAAAGTCAATGTGCTAAACCATAATAATAAAATGCGTATACCCTTCATTACTGGTAATTCCGTATACGTACCCACCTCTCTACCTACGAAGTTTATTTATGTGACTATATTAATATTGACATAAAGAACTGAATTATTCCTCTAATTTATGCAGGATTATGGATCGAAATAACAAACACGACTGTTTTACTGACCGTACATCTAAACGAGCGAATGTGAACTGGTGCATTCATAATAAATAACGCTGTATTATAAACTCAGCGCCGTTGAATAACACACATTGCTGATCATTATTATGAATGGAGAAGTTTCTCTCTGCACCTGAAAACATATTTAGGAATATATTTTGTACAGCTCACCACCCGCAGAGGATGATTACAACGTATAAAATCTCCAATAATTCTGCTGGGTAAATGAGTTAAAGAAACATACATATTAATCATTGCAATCATGTACTCGCACTAGGTCATTCGCCGACCGCGAAAAAGTGTATCTATGTACTATGAACTGGTGTTCTGTTCCTGCAAATCGAAGTGATTTGAAGTGATTGTGATTTGAGTTAATAAATGGGTAACACATGAATACGAGATTTGTAGTATAAGCAGCAGACTATGCCAGGAGCGGGGTATATCAGCAGATCAGAGAGGGAAATAGCTCTGCTGACTCCACTTTTGGTGTGACAGTTTTCCTACTAGCCAAATGCAAAGGTGTTGAGACACTTTGCAAGACTATACGTCTTCAGTTTTCCTTTTCTTTCTTTTTTGAACATTTTAAGTTACTTTAGTTTCTCCATTTATGGGTATCAAACGTAAAGAAAGCATATTCGATTCCAAAATTAAGTGGAGATTTCATCCGAAATACTCTTATGTTCCCCGGATAAAAAAATGTACGTTTCTCTCTCTCTCTCTCTCTCTCTCTCTCTCTCTCTGTGTGTGTGTGTGTGTGTGTGTGTGTGTGTGTGTGTGTTTTGATTGGTACGAACGAAAAGCCCAATGAACCCCAAGTTTCATGCCTAAGTCAAAAATCGTTTAATAATAACGAAAATTAAGCTATCCCAGGCCAAACAACATTCACGCAGTAATAAAAATCTTCATTACCTTTGGTTTTCTTCAAGAATTAAGGAAATTAAGTATTACTCTTTTACATATTGGTATAAGAGATAAAATGTGTAGTATGGTTTGGATAGCCTCATCAGATATGATTTTAGGTCACGGCTGGTAGTGATTTGGGGACAATACAACGGTATGCCACACAAAATCCTGTTTTTTTCATATGTTACGTCTCGGGACAGTTTTCTGTGACATCTATCAACAAGACAGTACTCGTCCGTGCATGTCATGTAAGTATCTGTATGAAGTGCCTGCATGGAGTTGAGCTCCTCCCGTGACCAGATCTGACATATGTGGGATCACCTCAGGCGTCAACTCCGTCCAAGTGCCTATATCAAGGATATGGAGATCCAGTTTGAGGTGGAAACTTCCGTCTGACACGAAATAAAAGTAATATGTAGAGTGCATTAACTACTTGAGTTTATACTTGGGTGCATTGTTTGAAAAAAAGCAAAGGAGAAAATCCTGTGTAAGCAAGGGTTGAAAGTCACTGTAATTCTGTAATTTTCCTGAAGCTGGCCTGAAAATGTAAACAGTAGCGATTTCAGTAGCCTATCGCAAGACAGAAAAACAGCCAGACGACGTTTTGCGCAAAAATAGACCCAATGAAAGCTTAGAATAACTGCAACTACAGAGATGCCGCACGCGGTATAAAACAGAACAAAAGGTGTCTACTGCACCACAATTTCCCGGCACTCCAAAATTATCTGTACCTGCTGCACAACTTCTTAGAAAATCGACACTTTTACGTCCAAGTGGGCCGCTCCTCTCGGGAGAGAGTGATGCGGGCTGGCGTCCCACAAGGGGCAATCATGTCACCGTTTCTGTACATACTGTTTACAAATGATTTCCCAGTGGATGCCAGATGGAAGGTCGCCATGTATGCAGACGACACTGCAATATACAACCACCACAAAAATCCTCGTTTCGGCCTTGCAGAAATGCAAAGATACACAAACAACTTCCTCTCATGGCTCCATGATTGGAAAATCAAAATTAACCCCAGTAAATGCCAGCTAATACATTTTTCAAAGCGGCATCACACTTTGGCAATGGACCTAACGGTCGGTGGTCAAGTATTGCACTGTCGCCAGAATGTCAAATACCTTGGCGTCACCATGGACCACACGATGTGCTGGTCCACCCACATAAAAAATATGGCCAACAAAGGCAGACAGTGGATAAAGTTATGCGCCCCCATCTTCCGCAGCAAACAGCTAGAACGTAAATCCAAGCTGATTTTATACAGGTCATTTATACTCTAGGTAGTCCTGTACGCATGCGTGGCCTGAGCAAATGCCTCTAAAATCGCCCTCAAACAAATTCAAACCCTCCAACGCCTCTCCCTTAGAAAAATCCTCTCTGCTCCACTCCTTACCACTAACCAAACTCTTCACCTCGAAACTCAGATCCCATCCATCCCAGAGGCAATAGCAAAAAGAGCAACGGCAACATGGACGCGCATTAGGAACCACGAATACGACGTGATCGCTAACATTGGCAAAGGCGAGCCGAAGCACCGCAAACATACTGGAATAAAAATGTTCTAGACGCGGCACGGCTCGCTGACTAATGCGTGTCCATGCAATCTCGCTCTTAGGCCACACACACGTTACGGAAGAGGCCCTCGCCTCGGAAAACACCCAGGAGCTACACCCTGCCCGCGCAGGAAAACAGCGGAAAAATGTAAATATTGTAAATAGTGCAGTGCGCGAGCTGGGAAGCACATTTCTGGTGTGCCCAGTGAACGTGTGTGTGTAAGTGTGTGAATGTGAGTGTGTGGGTGAATGCGTGCGTGTATGTGTGTATATAGATGTATATAAGAAAAAAAAACAACAACAAAAATAATTGGAATAGACACCAAAAGACTAACGAAAACTATTCTCGGTGGCCTAAAGACGGCCACCGTATGGGTTTTTGGTGAAACCCAAAACTATAAGCTTGTAAAAAAATGTAAATAAATGTAAATTTATAGCCTGTAAGCCGGGCCCCTTGTACCTGCACCAGGCCAAAATTATGAATAAAGAAAACTTCAAATTTGAAACTAGCTCCCAATTGTTGACACGTTCTTGAAGTGAACTCTAAGCCGCTGCTTATCTAGATTGCTACCACGAGGTCGCTTCTTCCATGGATGAGGAAAATACGGTGAAGTGAAACAGTTCTTGCACACCAGCAAGCCAAGGACACCAATGTGTTCCTATGTATCGCTTGTGTTGGTGAATAAATCAAATGGTGCTGTATATATTCCGACCTGCGACTAAATTTCCAACCTGTCCAACCTGTGTTAATTCCCTTGAGCAACCAAAATCCCAAAAAATGTCATATAGGGTTCATCATCTACTTCAGAAAGGGCGGTAGAAATAGAAGCCAGGAGCAGCAATTTTGGACGTAAGAACCCCTAAAACTAGATCCAAGCAACCTGTAAGGGTCACCCTGACTGCCGGATGAGGTATACATCTCAAGTTGTAACAGTTACGAGCCAACTGGCTTCAGGAGAGTCTACGGTGCTGTTAGACATCCTTCTCAGCCGAATTCGTGGAAGCATTCAGGCTAGAGGGGTGCAACATATTACCAACAAGTGGGCTTCCACTGCCAACCGTTTACAATCATAGGAATAAGAATCACATAACCCTTCAATAACGTTTATTTTATTTCCTCCGTTCTTTCCAGGCGGATTTTTTCAGCCAATGTATGTACACGTAAATGGAATTCATATGTTTAAGATTTGTTAGTAGTAATTTAAATTTAATTTCTGAAAAAGAGGACTTTTTTATACAATTATTTCATTTACTCAATAAGCTTTAATTTTAGGACTTAAAACTGTTATACGTTAAGTACACAGTGCTGAGATTCACATGGTTGTAATGCGGTAAAATGTTGAAATCATAATTGTTTTGAAGTATAGCCCAGTTGGTCAGGAAAAATTCAATAACAAATTTAAATCAATAGATGTATAAGGTATCAATGCATCCTAAAGCAAACCTCATTGGGTTTTGATGGCTTCATGGAAAATGGGTAGTGTAGTTAGTAAATAAAACAATGAAAGAATAGATGCTTGATTCATAATTAACCTTACATTATTCATTAAAAACTGACAAGCACTACCTGTTTACAGTTTATTAATATATAAGAACACACTTTAAATATGTCAATGCTCGATTGAAGTATTAGTCAAAATATATTTTGTTTCCCTCTCAGATATGTCACTTTTTATAGAGAACTTGAGGAATATACTAGTGATTTTCGTTTTGAGATTCACTTGACGCTTTTTAATGAAGTTGTTTAATAACAATAATAATTAATAACTATTTAACAAACTAACATTGAGAGTTATAACTGTAATGTACGAACAAGTAAACATGCGGTAAACATTTAATATATAAAGAAATATGTAAAAATTGTAAATTTCACAGATTCCTCACCTTAAAGGAACAGTCAATTGCTCATATTCCTCTTATTAGAAGTGCAGTCGGAGACTAAAGTCATTTTTCGGAAAAATTACCTTTGAAGCTACATAAAGGATCCTTTTTGTGAAAATGAAGATTATTTATGCTAAGTTTCATAAGGTTTCCTGCATATTGTATGCTTGCCTTGTTGCACTTATTTTAGTGGGTACTACGTTATCCACTCGAGCGTAGACAACACACAATTGAATTTCTGATACGTTTCATAACGTAAGGCTGAAAGCCTATCCGTGCTACGGCATTAAAAATTATGTTTTACTTGTCTAATGAGAGAGATTGCTTCCTGAATAAGTGAGTTTTTCATGTATTTTGAGATATTATACACATATTCCGCTGCAAAAAGGGGGATCTCATTAACCCTGCTAAATATTTCACTCGCGTTACTTGAAATGTAATTAGTACCCCGTTTTCAAGTTAACTCATGCAAATGTATGCAAGTTTTAATGTATTTCTTCGCAAACACCGAACAGTGACATGTAAACAAGAGAAAGGGAGGGTACAACGTGGTTACTTTTACACTTCCGTTCTCGTTTAATTATTTCTGTATCCGTCCACCAGCATGAGCCCCTTTTCCGGCCAACTCGCCATTTAATGACTAACTTTACAGATTGCTGATGCTGACAGTCGACACTCCCAGCGCTAACCTGGCCATCCATTTCCAGTAGAAAGAAGGCTGCTTAGTCTCATCTGAAGCTGTTAGCATGGGACCTACTGAGATTCTAGACAAGTGATAAATAAAGGTGTAACTGCCATCAGCGGACTGCACATGATAAGGTGACAGGCTAACAGAGTTCTAATACAGCTTGAATCATATGCAGGATTAATCTCTGAGACTCAAAATGCATTTCGAGAAGGAAAATTGTGAGTAAATAACGTACTGGCAATTCAGAGCTATGTTATTTATTTAGTCTATGTCATCCCTTAAGGGTATGGCCTCCTACCTGTTGATACGGTATCTCAATTTTTCTAAAAATGCTTTTGTTAATTCACAGGGTCTCAAAATATATATTTCCGACATCGAATTTTTGGGTGGAATGCAATACTTCCTCTACTTGTTATACGTATTTGAAAAACTAAAAATGTGTGTGTGTGTGTGTGTGTGTGTGTGTGTGTGTGTGTGTGTGTGTGTGTGTGTGTGTGTGTGTGTGTGTGTGTGTGTGTGTGTGTGTGTGTGTGTGTGTGTGTGTGTGTGTGTGTGTGTGTGTGTGTGTGTGTGTGTGTGTGTGTGTGTGTGTGTGTGTGTGTGTGTGTGTGTGTGTGTGTGTGTGTGTGTGTGTGTGTGTGTGTGTGTGTGTGTGTGTGTGTGTGTGTGTGTGTGTGTGTGTGTGTGTGTGTGTGTGTGTGTGTGTGTGTGTGTGTGTGTGTGTGTGTGTGTGTGTGTGTGTGTGTGTGTGTGTGTGTGTGTGTGTGTGTGTGTGTGTGTGTGTGTGTGTGTGTGTGTGTGTGTGTGTGTGTGTGTGTGTGTGTGTGTGTGTGTGTGTGTGTGTGTGTGTGTGTGTGTGTGTGTGTGTGTGTGTGTGTGTGTGTGTGTGTGTGTGTGTGTGTGTGTGTGTGTGTGTGTGTGTGTGTGTGTGTGTGTGTGTGTGTGTGTGTGTGTGTGTGTGTGTGTGTGTGTGTGTGTGTGTGTGTGTGTGTGTGTGTGTGTGTGTGTGTGTGTGTGTGTGTGTGTGTGTGTGTGTGTGTGTGTGTGTGTGTGTGTGTGTGTGTGTGTGTGTGTGTGTGTGTGTGTGTGTGTGTGTGTGTGTGTGTGTGTGTGTGTGTGTGTGTGTGTGTGTGTGTGTGTGTGTGTGTGTGTGTGTGTGTGTGTGTGTGTGTGTGTGTGTGTGTGTGTGTGTGTGTGTGTGTGTGTGTGTGTGTGTGTGTGTGTGTGTGTGTGTGTGTGTGTGTGTGTGTGTGTGTGTGTGTGTGTGTGTGTGTGTGTGTGTGTGTGTGTGTGTGTGTGTGTGTGTGTGTGTGTGTGTGTGTGTGTGTGTGTGTGTGTGTGTGTGTGTGTGTGTGTGTGTGTGTGTGTGTGTGTGTGTGTGTGTGTGTGTGTGTGTGTGTGTGTGTGTGTGTGTGTGTGTGTGTGTGTGTGTGTGTGTGTGTGTGTGTGTGTGTGTGTGTGTGTGTGTGTGTGTGTGTGTGTGTGTGTGTGTGTGTGTGTGTGTGTGTGTGTGTGTGTGTGTGTGTGTGTGACGGGAATTGCGGAGTGCGGAGTGACTATTCAAAGCGTATTCTTTCTTTCTTTTTTTCGGTTTTCTTTTCTCTCTCTCTCTCTCTCTCTCTCTCTCTCTCTCTCTCTCTCTTTAATAATAGGAAAAGAAATTTGGATTGTAATGCATATTCATTTAAGGCAAGACTACGCTGAACATTTGATCAAAATGTTTAAAATCTTGCAATTGTTTAGGCATTTTTTGATAGCTTAAGGTGTGTAGAAAGAGAAGGCATGCTATTTTTGATCATTTGTACCCTTTAGGCTATTATATGACCATTTAAAGAGACACTGTAAGTAATTAACCTTTAAATACTCTGTAAGCTTATACTGAAGATTCCAGCTTCTTTAATAATCAACCTATCATTATGAATATTTAACCACATGAGAGCATTTGTCTAAACTACCAGCCAAATTTCCATGCTGGTATACCAAATTCTCATTAGTTGTTTATTATTTTGTGTGAGAATATTTTAAAAATTACTTGCTATATAGGATGTTCATGACAAAAGGTTTAAATTTTTTAAGATGAATTTCTGTTGATGAATAGTACGCTGTATTATAAAAAGCCCCACATTCTTATTTTTTGGAGTATTATTTTAGTATTTGTTCCAATTTTTCTTATGTTATCTCAAAAATTCTAAAAAGAGTAATCTTTTTATATTTTAACATCATATTATTTTCAAAACATGAGCGTTTATACTAGTAAAGGAAAATATGAAGTTCCTGATTTATATATTATTGTCACCGCGCCCGCCGTATCTAATTGCCGACAACCGCAGTGTCACCCATCGCATTATTGTCGGCACTACCGCAAAGGAGCCGAAGGAAAGAGACGGAGAATGGCCGCATTGTTGGGGCGCTTGCCGAAAAAGAGAAAGTGATAGAGGCTTCTAGAACTGTCTGCTTTGTGTTTCACCGCTAAATAAGTGAACGTTCCGGAAGCTTCCAGAATAGTGCCTGGGAGATATAAATAGCGGTAAAGTGTGAGAAGGGTCAGTCAGACGTACGTGAAGCGTTGAGTAGTGCCGACGGAGAACAGTCAGAGATGTGAAGGTTGAGTAGTCCTGCCGACGGAGACGGACAGACGATGTGAAGCGTTGTGCCGACGGAGAAGAGTTAGTTCTTTGTGTTACGAGTTCGGAGCCGTGCTGTTGGAGAATCGGAAAAGACTTTCTTGTTGTTGCAACGAGTGTACAAAGTTACTGTTTACGGAAATAAAAGTGTTTATCTCGACTACATCTGTCGTACTTTACTTTACACACCCACCCAAAAAGTTACACTGGTGTCAGAAGTGGGATTCGTCGAATTGCTTCTAGTTTCGTTACATCGTCGTTAGAAGTTGCAACGTTAGAACCAAGATGGAGGGAGATTCGGAAACCAGGATGATGGCAATGATGAAAGAATTATTTGCCAAAATGGAAACGTCATACGACAACCTCGTTGCCAAAGTGAAGACGGCAAACGACAACCTCTTTGCCGAGCTGAAAGAAGAAATAAAGACGAGACACAACCTCGCTGCCAAAATGAAGACGAGAAACGACAACCTCGCTGCCGAGCTGAAAGAGATGAAGACGGAGCTATCGGCGAAAATTGACGGCGAACTGATTGGCGTGACGGAAGACGTGAAAGAACTCGGCGAAAAGGTGGAAGACCTCTGCCAGCACGTGGACGTCGTGGAGGACGACGGGGAACGTCTTGGCGCCCTGGTAGTAAGAGTTGACGAGAGCGTCAAAGTACTGGATGCCAGGGGCAGGCGGAATAGCGCGGAGCCGGGGAGGGAGCACCTAGTGGCCGAGGCGACAGTTGCGCCCGTTTCGGATGATATGAGGGAAGACGTGGAACAACTCGGCGAACTGATTGGCGTGACGGAAGACGTGGAACAACTCGGCGAACTGATTGGCGTGACGGAAGACGTGGAACAACTCGGCGAACTGATTAGCGTGACGGAAGACGTGGAACAACCCGGCGAACTGATTGGCGTGACGGAAGACGTGGAACAACTCGGCGAACTGATTGGCATGACGGAAGACGTGGAACAACTCGGCGAACTGATTGGCGTGACGGAAGACGTGGAAGAACTCGGCGAAAAGGTGGAAGACCTCTGCCAGCATGTGGACGTCGTGGAGGACGACGGGGAACGTCTTGGCGCCCTGGTAGTAAGAGTTGACGAGAGCGTCAAAGTACTGGATGCCAGGGGCAGACGGAATAGCGCGGACCCGGGGAGGAAGCACCTAGTGGCCGAGGCGACAGTTGCGCCCGTTTCAGATAACGAAAGTGTACGTCTCGGGGAAGACAAAGGGGCAGTTCAGGGACGTCGTCGGGGATCCTCTGGAGGAGTGTGTCGGGTACGTAACCAACCAGGATACGACGTGGAGGACGATCAGCAGGGAAGCGCACAAGCAAACGAGCATCACGCGAGAACCGACTTGGCATGTGACATGGGGGGACCGTCGGAGCCATCCAATCACCTGACGCATAGTGCCGTGAACGGAAGAAGGGTGGACATCATCGTGGACGGCAGGATACAGGAGAGGCCGTGCCGAGCACGAGTGAACACGAGTGCAGCGGTGGACGCGACTCGCGCGGATGTGGTGGGGTTTGTTGCCGGACCCATCGGAAGCAAGGTGGCTGCGAAGGTGCGCCAGAGAGGTCGGCGGACACGGTACCCAATGAGCCGTTTCCAAGTGCGCAGGATGGCCCGTCAACACACCAGGAAGAAGGGCAACTGGACGAGGGCCCGCCAAGACCGGCGGTACTGTTGCAGAATTTCGAAGCAGGATGGCATACGTCGTCCTACCCGGACCAAGGGACACTATCCAACAGCGATACCTAGGATCGTGCCTCCTGGAGAAGAGGTTCGATGGGTTAGTCCACCGGGGCGCAAGGGAGATGCCGCAGTGATAGTGCTGGTCGGGACGACCAGCTCTGAGGAGGGAGCAGTGTCACCGCGCCCGCCGTATCTAATTGCCGACAACCGCAGTGTCACCCATCGCATTATTGTCGGCACTACCGCAAAGGAGCCGAAGGAAAGAGACGGAGAATGGCCGCATTGTTGGGGCGCTTGCCGAAAGAGAGAAAGTGATAGAGGCTTCTAGAACTGTCTGCTTTGTGTTTCACCGCTAAATAAGTGAACGTTCCGGAAGCTTCCAGAATAGTGCCTGGGAGATATAAATAGCGGTAAAGTGTGAGAAGGGTCAGTCAGACGTACGTGAAGCGTTGAGTAGTGCCGACGGAGAACAGTCAGAGATGTGAAGGTTGAGTAGTCCTGCCGACGGAGACGGACAGACGATGTGAAGCGTTGTGCCGACGGAGAAGAGTTAGTTCTTTGTGTTACGAGTTCGGAGCCGTGCTGTTGGAGAATCGGAAAAGACTTTCTTGTTGTTGCAACGAGTGTACAAAGTTACTGTTTACGGAAATAAAAGTGTTTATCTCGACTACATCTGTCGTATTTACTTCACACCCACACCAAAAAGTTACATTATGGACTTAAGCTGCAAGTTTCACTAAGCTAAATGAACAACTTCACACTGGGACATGTATACTAATTGTGCTATTGCCAGAGAACAGCCATCGAAGCAACAACACATTATGAAGACATCGTTTCAAAAGAGGTTATCAAGAAAGGGCTGCTATTGTACATTCATTTAGCTTCTAATGAGGTGCTGGAAAGATGTACAGCAAGGAAAACAGAAAGAAAATGAAATAATGAATATGGATAAAGACCAGTGAGCACAGAGACAGTCATCAACTTCAGCGGAGTGTCATTTCTGGTCAGTGTGATAAAAAGTCATCCCGCAGGATGCTGAAATATGGTAAACTTGCTGCACAGCAAACGAAACAGCAGAAAGACGGTCCCGTGGGTGCAAGAGGAGAATTTTAGATCCCCGAAAATGTTAGAAATATAAGACTTTAACAACCGTCACTTTAAAACTCATTTTCTGAGGAACTTGTTTTTTTTCTTTGGGGGGAGGGAATTTTTCAGAACATAAATGTCCCACGTGACAAAGTTTTTCATATAGTAAAACTTGCAGGTTAGCTTCATAATATGTATATAAGGAACTTCTATGAACAGGTTATTTTCAAATTTTTTTTAAGTAACATAAAAAAGAAATGTAAACAAATATTAAAACAATATTGCCAAAAAATAAGAATTTAGGTCTTTTTATAATTATGCTTACTAGCCAAAAACAAAGTCACTTTTCGAAGGGCAAACATTTTGTTGCGTGCAATATTTTATACAGCGAGTAATTTTTATAATATTTTGGCACAAAATATTTAATAACTAATGAAGTATTTATATGCCAGAATGAAAATGTGAATATTAATTTGTAAGAATAACCTCATTGTGTGGTTAAATTTTCATAGTGATAGGATGATTATTAAGGAAGTTGGAATTTTCAGTGTAGGTAGCCTTGCTTTAACTACATCTCCCTACTATGGCTGGAACGACTGAAATTAACATGTCATTCTCATTTATTTTTGCTTTTTCTACTACGTACAGTAAGTAAGGGAAGTCCTACATGCGGCCCAACATTTCGATGTTGAGATTTCGCCGGAAATATATGTCCTGAAGCCCTCTGAATCCATAAAAAGTAGTTTTAGAAAAAAGGTCCGTGTTGTGTTTGTGTGTGTGTGTGTGTGTGTGTGTGTGTGTGTGTGTGTGTGTGTGTGTGTGTTTGTGTGTGTGTGTGTTCTGATTACTCTTGATGACTTTTGCATAACTAGTAAACCGTAAGAGATGGACCTCATCTTACTATACAAAGAATATAGATCTTAAAATACACAATAAAATTTATGTCCAAATATATTTTTATTTTACGGGGTCAACCATTTCGGAGATATTCCTTGTTATTTGTGAGAGTTTTGTAATACTTATACTTTTATGAAATAGAAGGTCGTTATTCACATTTGTATGTCTTCGCTGTGCAAACAGAGCGAACACTCTTAAAACATTTGACTATTACTCGAAGTGTACTGTATTCCCCTTGTACCTACAAGGAGATAAGCAATAAAGTAATTTCTGCAAATGTCTATATCCACTAACATGGAGAAGATTGAGGAATAAGTGTTTGTAAGAATAGTTAGCGCAAAAGTAGCGAAATTAAACGACCCAAGGCCGCCAAATAAGAAGGAACCTTTTCTTTCTTTAATAAATGATGGTTTTCACGGCCGGAGTCATGATTCTGACTGCCTAAGCAAGTCTGTGGAATTTCCTGATTTGTTTTATAAATATACAGAGTTCCGAGCTCATTAACATAAAAAACTGCGAGACTACGGACGTTGTTTGTAGAAAGTGGGGAGCGGTCCAAACGCATCAGTTGCAGGAGATGACGCAGTTTTCGTTGTTCACTGAACATTGTAGTCCTCAGGGAAATGAGATGCTGCTGTATAATAAGGGCTCAGACCACTACTACAAGTCTAACTAATATAAAAAGGGCTTATAAATATCTAGTAGTGATACCAAAGCCTTCTGCCGGAGAAGAGGCGTGGCTGTGTTAGTAGAAAATAAATTAAACAGCAGTGCATCAACATTGGGAAAGACTCGAGATAGAACCAGTGACATCTATAGTATAAGAAACAGAAGAAATTCTTGCTGATAGCTTTTATAAAAATTTAAAAAGCCATAAATATAGTTAAAAATTATGTTAATTGTACGCTGTGCATTTTACACAACGCTCTATGACAAGCAATTAAATAGAAAAGAAGTTATTAATTACTTTTCTTATATAAATGTGATCAAGGTTTGTACATAAGGCAGAATGTTATTCGTAACTTACACGTTAACCTTTGTGAAAATCGTTAACAGCGGAAGAAGTCACCAACCATTCTTCATTTTACCCCTAGTAGTTTTTGTAAACCAATAGTCGATCTGTACATAATGAACTCCTGTACTACGTTTCATGCAAGCCTGGTAAATAGGAAAGAACTTACCATTTCTTTCCAGCTGGACTAGTATTTTGTCTCGCTGTGCATTGGGAACAATAAAAATGGTTGTTTTTGTTTGAGTGGTTAGACAAACGTATGTGTTAGAGAGAAACCAATTTAAATAACAACGGTAAGCATATTTTTGCTTCAGAACAAAGACCAACATAAAGATGAGTGAAAAAGTACTAAATATTATGACAAATTCCGGTGAAAAAAAAAAAAAATACACACCTATTCGAATGTGGATTAGGTGCTCTCCACTAGCTCTAGTTAAAGCAACAGTGACATTTAATATCTACATAGATGATATAATTAACCAATGACAGATAACACATGAAATAAGATGCGTGAAGTTTCAGTACAAACTCCTTTGGTAAATCTCAGTTTTGAGAAAAAGATTTTACTGAAATGAAGAAATCTTGATGACTTATGCCAGGTACAACCGTTTTTAAATTAGCAACACATAAGCAAACGCAATACTTATAAATGATGAAAACCTACAGAAATTAATATATTGTGACCCGAGCCCGCCGCAAAACGAACTATTTACGCCACATGACGGGCCGGAGAGCAAGCAAAGGCGATCAAGGTCAGGTTGCCTCGTGCAACTATTTCTGTGTACGTCACTAATGACAATCGCAGCGGTCACACAAAAGGGGCTTTCTCGGGAGCGAAAAACCAGCCACGTCACCGGTGGTATGTATGTGTAGTTCGAGAAAGGTCCTGTGACGTCATTCCCACTATATGAAGAGGTAAAGAACAGCTATGAGTGAGCTGACGACTACAGGCATGAGTGGCTCAGTGTGTCAGTAAGTCCAAGACAGCTGTGCGTGCATGTGTGTCGTCGCGAAAGATACATCGTTCGTCGTGAAGAAAACTAACGGACGTCGAGTGATTGCATCATCTTAGGGTATAAGAGACAAAGTGAAGAAAGACAGTGAAAGGTCTGAACAAGATTACGGAAGTAAAAGTTGTGAGCTGTGACAGCACAAAAGACTGCAGACTGTGTTAATGGCGAGAAGAAAGAAGTATTTTTGATAAAATTTTAGAACACAATACAGTGATAGAAAAGAAGCCGGACGGATTTTGTCGGATTTGTCATTTTGTGCAATATCAAAAGCGTATTACAAATCAACTGAAACAGTGTAAAGACATTCACTTAATCTTTAGTAACATTGGTTAGCCAAATAATCGTCAGGCGTTAAAACTGTGGAAAATCATTTTCATGCTTCAGGACACCACGTTGACGCTACGAGTTTGTTTTCTGTAAACACATCAGCTGTTCTCTTCCATCAGCTAACAGCTTCCTCATCAGGTGGAGACGATGCGCATCGTAAATAGTTTCTAATTCTGCTCCAGGGAGTGTTTTATGGCATCTATAAAGTTGCAGTAATCACGCCAAAGCTTTTCCCAAACCTTGCCTTGAGATAATGAGAACCAGCCGGTGAACTTCTGCCTCCATTTTATGAGTTGCTGTTCAGATACGCGAGTTTCTTGACACCTGTTAGGAAAGAGTAGGCGGGAACTTGTATATTAATTGGTAGACCTATGTAGAGTTTTATTAATCATTCACACTAAACATTATTGCTTGTAAATCTTCCCGTCACACAGGCTTGTGGAATCATTACTTATCCTAAACGTAACATAAATAATAACAAACGAAAAAATAAACCATCACATAGACTGCACATTTTCTCTAGGAACACTTTTATAGCACTCTTATTTATACTTCAAATATTTCATGGTAGTAGAATCACATTCATTTCTCTTTTTAAAGCCTTCCTCTTCATATATTATTCCTGTTAAAAAGATTGCCACTTATGACATATAAGTTTATGTGAACTGTAGAAGCAAAATATGAGTTGATGAAAATTCGTAATGTCACATAAAAGGGATGGTATATAGTTTATACCGGGAGGAAAGTACTGCTTCAGTCACACCTTTCTCAATGAAGAACCGTGTCGCCGATAAAAAAATAATTTGTGTCAAATATTTTGAGCCATCTAGCTTCTTGACGAATGGATATAAATGGTTTCTTATTTAACTGTCTCGCATTGTGTGAATAATACTGTAATGCATTTATGCCTTAATTCGAATGAATTTTGTCACAATTTAATATTAAAGTGTCATGCAAAATTTAATTTCTAAGAAAGATTTGGCAACGTCACTTTAACATTAAATTGCGACTAAATTAATTCGCATTGAAATGAACAGACATTACAGCATTGTTCACAGAATGTTTTCGTGACAATTAAATAATAAATCAATTATATCCATTCGTCAAGAAGCTGATGGCTCCAAATATTTGACACAATTTCTTTTTGGCGAAACGCTTCTTTATTGACAATAATTGCAAAGCAATTTTACTTCA
This sequence comes from Tenodera sinensis, assembly GCA_030765045.1. Taxonomy (NCBI): domain Eukaryota; kingdom Metazoa; phylum Arthropoda; class Insecta; order Mantodea; family Mantidae; genus Tenodera; species Tenodera sinensis. The sequence continues at coordinate 119,005,841 of CM060966.1, forward strand.
TTTGCTTCACATTGATACATCAATTTGAAGCGATATTACTTCTCGTGGATGTGAACCCCGAAACCAAATCACACACTTTTGTAGGTCAAACTATTTGAATTGACAATGCTCACCGCCGATTAACAATGTCCAGAAAATCCTTTGATATACCCTTTTGCGATGAAGATTCTCTCTCTGGGTTTGCGTGAGCGCTTTCGAAAGAATGTCACAGATTTTGAATATAGCGGCTTTTAAAGAAAAATCGATTATTTTACTCACTGTTAACCAACGTTCGGTTTGTTCTCTGAAAAGAAGCCAAGCTACGTGATGAAATCCGTTGGTTTCGCTGTTCACATCCATGAGACTACCCCCTTTTTGTTGGATTTCCCTCTATATTTACCGTTATTTATTAAAATTATTAGAATAATTATTACAGTTATTTTTAAAAGCTTAATTTCTTGTTTTTAAATAATTAATCTTTTTAAAGTATCTATAAATTTCGGTATCTATTGTACTGGACATATTTTTTACACTCCTATAGAATCTGTGGTTAATATATAGCCAAAGCAGTACCTTCCACCCGGTATATTTAGTCACAGTTCTACATACACGTTACATTCACGTTAATTAAGCATGAGTACTAATGCTACATGTGTATGTTTCAGATGCGAACTATATAACATGAAGATGCAGCGCTCCGGAAGCTTGTATGCTTAATGGCTGAAACTGGAAGCTAAGCATCAAATATCAAATGTAAACAGCAGAGTTACTGAGGAGTCATCATACAAGAAGTCAACAAATCTCCTACGTTCGTGAATACATTAGTTATGTTGAACCATAATACCATGTGCGGTACCTACAGATATTTTAAACAGTACAATCGGTGAATAATTGTTATTATTTTAAAGTAACGCAAGTAAAGTGGAATAAGTATGGCACTTAAAAGTATATTAGAGAATATAACTAAATATAACTAAATGACAATTCAAACCTTTTGCAAAAAAATACACATCTCTCGTCGATAGCAGTCTACAGTGTTTCGTGATAATACAACTTACAACTGTTTTTGTTCTCGTAGCCTTGTCTCACTTCACTCTGTCTTTCTTCACTTTCCCTGTCTCTCAAACAGCTGATTGACGATACAATTACTCCGCATTGCTAACGCTGCTCCACTGGCTTTACTTCAACACAATATTTCTCTCCCGACGACTGTACACACACACACGCACGCACACACATACACACGCACACACGCACGCAAGCAAGCGCGCTCGCACATACTAACACTGCCTGCTGCGGCGACTCATGTCAGTAACTAAAGCGCGCTCCACCCTTAGAAGACAGTACACGTTAAATGGAGAGCAGTGTTGCAACATGTACTAGTTGCGAATCTTTCTCCGCGCGCGATCCCGACGTGGCCGAGTCCTGTACTTAGTCCGTCAATTGCTGCTTGACGGACACTTTTAACTTTGGTATCCCTCCACGCCTTTGTCACTGTATGACCTAAATTTACAAATGAATCGTCTGTATAGACAATTAATTTCCCCTGGTCCCTAAACCTTTTTACGTCTTTTAGATATTTATGTCGCTATCTGATGATATCGATATCGTTTGTTTCTATTAATATCCACTTGTTACCCCTTCTTTCATATTCGGACCCCAAATCATGTAAGAACCGACTAAGAGTGGCCCTTGAGAAATTTGATAGGGTCTCATCACTGTTGACTCGTGACAAAAGTATATTCAGCGTGGGTTGAATATTTCCAAACAGTAAAGAATGAACAATTCGCCGCATTCCACATTGCACTATTCACTATATACTTCTTTTTTTTCCCCACCCTTTTTGATTTCTTTTTCGATGGCGTTCTTAGAGGTCCTTTCATTACTTCCTTTTTAATCCTATACACTACTGCTTCTGAACACCCGATAGCCTTAGCTGTTTCTTTTACTGCGTTACTTACACGCATTTTACTTGAAAAATAATCTAACACCTTTATAATTATTTGGCGTTCCTTACTTCTTAATTTACCAATATATCGTCTCTTCCTAGCTTCCCCTTCCATAACTACAAATATTTACGAAACTATTAAACAAATAACGCAATAACAGCTCACAGATTCCACACAGTTACACACACGATTTCTTGCGAACTAATGCTAGTGCTGCTCCTTATACTATCTTCTGTGTCAGGCCCGGCGCGAGAATACGCTGAATAGATGAATACCTTTTGTTTGCCCTACTCGATGAAAGAAATAAGTTACAGCCTTTTGGTTTATTTTAAAAACTTTCTCCAACCCTCGTCAACATTGTTCTCGCTGGTTCCCTGATGTAAACTCAATAACAAAAAAGTTTCACACTGCGTAACTTTTGCAGTGCACAGGTATAAAATTTTCCGAAAACATTTACTGTAAAAAATTATAACACTTAACTGAGTAAACATAGAGAATTCAAAGTGGGCAGGTAGTAGCACTATAGTTTATTCTACCTAAGAACAAAATATAGACGCATTCTAGCAGTTAGTTTGTTAGTGCGTGATGAGTATAGAAACAGCACATATCGGACTTCTATTGAACAAAAACGTGTGTTGAAGAAATATGGGCCTATAGAGATGTATAATGACTCTAAAAAGGATATAACCTGATAGAGAAAAAATTCTGCGTAGGATAATGTGTTCAAACCTGAAATTTATAACAACTGAATATTTATACCATCCTATTAGGAACCCGGCAACATTGCGAAGGTAGAAAAGGACGAGGCTAATGGCAACTTGTATGCGCTAGATAGAGGCAGATGTATCCCATTTAACTCCAGACTGTCATCTAAGAGTAGAACAAGGCATAAATACCATTCGTCTCCTTATACAGCGAGGATGACGTAACACGAACCTTTCTGAAACCTCTACAAATACGCCTCGCGAATAATCTCTGTCATTTAGTTATACTTAGTATGCTCATATTTTCCGTGATAGATTGTACGTACATGTATAAGACTGTATAAATCTGGTAAATCCAATATGTGGACCTCTGGGATCGAACCTGAGTTGCCTACTTGAGAAGGGTCTAACTCAGTGACGTCAAACATATGCGAAAGAGGAGAGGACGAATTTGCTACCATCTGCTGTTCCGCGATTTATGAGGTTATAGCTCGCGCAATAGCTCACCCACAGGTCGCGAGTTCGAATCTCGCTTATCGGGGTAAGATTTTTTCCGAGGTTTTCCCTTATTTTGAGAAGACGAATGTCGGGTAACTTAAAGCTGCATGGACCTTTAATCCGTTTCATTCATTCACCGTCCGATATGACATTACGTTGGAGGACGTTAATTTAAACATAAATCACCAATAGGACATTTAACGAGTCAGAATCTCTGTCTCCTGTATTAGAGGTCGCATTACAGACTCTGGACTCCTCGAATTCCCTGTGTATGCACGTATGAAATAAGCAGACCGACGTATTTGATAGAGTGATGTCACAATGAGATAACACTGCTAATAAAAGCAGATGACTCGTATCAAAGCTTTCATCTAAATATTTCAGTGTTCAAAAACGATTGCGCGAGCTATACCTGAAACAGTGAAAGGAAAGTGCTGCTGGAATAAAACAAATGATGCGGCGGTAGAACGATAAGGTGATGTCATCATACATATACGAGAACAAGCAAACATTTTACAAAAGGTTTTACAAACCATAGTATTTTACTTGCTGTAGTTTTGCTACATTATTTGATAGGTATCACACAGATAGAAGTGAGCCAAACATTCTGTTTAGCTGCTTATGAGAAACCCTACAACGTTTTAGACCACACATTAACTTTTGCATGTCAGATATGAGATACTAACGTTGAAGAACTTAGTGTTAAAAGTGTTTCTCAAAATTTAAGAGAGAGGGGCAGAGAGAGGACAGACGTTTATCTCTTCTGCTCTATTTTTCCGTTGTGTGTGTGGGTTTATTATGCACGAGTCCCTAAGCACGTCCAGCAAAACACAGATGCCAATACCGCCGCCATCTCTATAGCCCTCTTTTTCTGGAGCACGCAATTAACTGTGTGACGGTCTGGGACGTGCATGGGCATGGCCCCCACAAGCAGACATATTGTGCAATAAACTTCAGTCATAAAACTAGAGGAAATATACCGAGATATCTCCCGGTTTATGTTTCTTCCAGAGCTGCGAGAATTTTTAACGGAGTGCTCCAAGGAAAAAGTTTCCCCCAACCGATGAAATAAAACAGACTTAAGCTATAACCCTGCTGAGTGCTTTATTCTGAAGTTACTGCTTGTTCATTCCATAAGCATAGCACCTAACCATAAAGTGCTTTTGTACAGTTTAAGGCATATTAGTTTTATTTTTATTCTCTCTCTCTCTCTCTCTCTCTCTCTCTCTCTCTCTCTCTCTCTCTCTCTCTCTACTCCGTATAGTAAGTAGGGGGAGTATTGTATTCCACCCAAATATTCCGACGAAATCAAAAAGCATTTATTTGAAAAGTATGTTTCTTTATGTCTCTGTCTGCCTATGAACAGCATAACTCAAGAACGAAAATTCGGCTAAATACCAAGCTTGGTATAGAAGCTCAGCACCTTTCAAGGATGCAATACGAATGTTTGTAAGAAAACCTCAGACTACCGTTAGAGACGAAGAGGTAAAGTATTTATGGAGGGTATTCTACACTGAGTCAACTTTACACGCATATCGGACTCCGAGGGGAAGGAACGAAGTGAGAGCGCCCTACGGGCATGTTGGAACACGGGTGAGTAGCATGAGCCAGCATAGAGGTACCTATCTAACGAGTGCTAGAAATTCTCCATCTTGATATTAGTGTGCACCAAGCACCACCAGTCAGGTGACTACAATACCACACATCCACTGAGAACAGTAGTTACAATTCGCTAAGTCCCCACACAGCAGCGCCAAACCGACCTATCGCCAACACTTCCTGAAAGATTGGATTAAAATGAAGGTAAAACAGAATTGAAGAATGGAAAATTTGGGAGATGTAATTATTGCTCCCAGAATTTGCCTGAAGATCCGGGAAAACCCCTGAAAATAGCCACGAGTCAGGAAACGGGGCCGCGGGAATCGAAACTACAACCTTCAGAATGAGAGCTTCACACGTTACCACAGAACCATGTCGCTCGGTAGGTTACCCTTTATATCGAGATTTTTGACTTTCTCAAAAACGTGTACAACTATTTTGACTAAAATACCATATAGATATTTTCATGAAACTTGAGCTTACTTGAATCTCCTCGTTTTTGATGGCTTTTGCATTTTACCACATGCAAATGAACGAACGAAAGAACGACCGAAAGAACGAACCAAACGAACGAAACGAAACGAAACGAAACGAAACGAAACGAAACGAAACGAAACGAAACGAAACGAAACGAAACGAAACGAAACGAAACGAAACGAAACGAAACGAAACGAAACGAAACGAAACGAAACGAAACGAAACGAAACGAAACGAAACGAAACGAAACGAAACGAAACGAAACGAAACGAAACGAAACGAAACGAAACGAAACGAAACGAAACGAAACGAAACGAAACGAAACGAAACGAAACGAAACGAAACGAAACGAAACGAAACGAAACGAAACGAAACGAAACGAAACGAAACGAAACGAAACGAAACGAAACGAAACGAAACGAAACGAAACGAAACGAAACGAAACGAAACGAAACGAAACGAAACGAAACGAAACGAAACGAAACGAAACGAAACGAAACGAAACGAAACGAAACGAAACGAAACGAAACGAAACGAAACGAAACGAAACGAAACGAAACGAAACGAAACGAAACGAAACGAAACGAAACGAAACGAAACGAAACGAAACGAAACGAAACGAAACGAAACGAAACGAAACGAAACGAAACGAAACGAAACGAAACGAAACGAAACGAAACGAAACGAAACGAAACGAAACGAAACGAAACGAAACGAAACGAAACGAAACGAAACGAAACGAAACGAAACGAAACGAAACGAAACGAAACGAAACGAAACGAAACGAAACGAAACGAAACGAAACGAAACGAAACGAAACGAAACGAAACGAAACGAAACGAAACGAAACGAAACGAAACGAAACGAAACGAAACGAAACGAAACGAAACGAAACGAAACGAAACGAAACGAAACGAAACGAAACGAAACGAAACGAAACGAAACGAAACGAAACGAAACGAAACGAAACGAAACGAAACGAAACGAAACGAAACGAAACGAAACGAAACGAAACGAAACGAAACGAAACGAAACGAAACGAAACGAAACGAAACGAAACGAAACGAAACGAAACGAAACGAAACGAAACGAAACGAAACGAAACGAAACGAAACGAAACGAAACGAAACGAAACGAAACGAAACGAAACGAAACGAAACGAAACGAAACGAAACGAAACGAAACGAAACGAAACGAAACGAAACGAAACGAAACTGAAACGAAACTGAAACGAAACGAAACGAAACGAAACTGAAACGAAACTGAAACGAAACTGAAACGAAACGAAACTGAAACGAAACGAAACGAAACGAAACGAAACGAAACGAATGAAACGAACGAAAGGAAGAAAGATGGAAAGAAAGATGGAAAGAAAGATGGAAAGAAAGATGGAAAGATGAAAAGAAAGAAAAAGAAAGAAAAAGAAAGAAAGAAAGAAAGAAAGAAAAAGAAAGAAAAAGAAAGAAAGAAAGAAAGAAAGAAAGAAAGAAAGAAAGAAAAAAAAGAAAGAAAGAAAGAAAAGAAAAGAAAGAATAAATAAATAAGTAAAGAAGTAATTAAATAAATCAATATGCAAATCAATAAGTAACTAAATAAATAAGCAAATAAATAAGTAAACAAACAAACAAGTTAGTAATAAGTGATAAATAAGTAAATAAATGAATAAACAAATGAGTAAGTAAATGAGTAAGTACATAAATAATAAATAAACAATTAAATAGGTGAGTAAATAAATGAGTAAATCATAAAAATAATAAAAAAATAAGTGAGTGAGTAAGTAAATAAGCAAGTAAATAAGTAAATAAATAAGGAAATAAATGTAAGGCTCAGTGAAAGCACACGATTTACTGAAATACATTGTGTGTGCGTGTGTTTTTTAGTATTATTTCACTTTCTTCTTTTTTATTAAATGATTTGAAGCTAAAAGTCGTTTATTTCTTTGATAATTTTACTCCTAAGTATTTTCTCTCTACAATAACACAGCGACTGTATTTGGATACTTTTGATTACAGAGCAAAACAGGAACGAACGACAGGAAATGTATAACATGCTCAAACAACGAAGCAATCTACTTAACTGTGTGCAGGACAAAAACCAAGCAAGCAAATACATCACTTACTTGTACTTACGATTACTGCGGTTAGGTTTCGACACCTTTCTAAGTAACCTTCCCAGATAAGAATGTTATGCTACTAGTTAAGTGATTTATATGATCTTTTATCGTGAGCAACACTATACTGAATTATACAAAGTCCAGTTCTCCAAAGGCATTTTATAAAATAGCAATGCATTAGTTTTCCTTAGAGGCTCGTAACACCAGAGAATGGCTTCCGCTTAAAAAGCACTGAAATACTGTTGCTGAGGGAGTCCGTATTAACACATGAGATGTTTGAAATGCGTTGTGTTGCCTCCTTTTGCAAAATTAATAGGATAGAAATGAATGTGTTGATAGAGTTATACTGCTTCATCTCATTTAAGTTAATTACCTTAGGCTAAATGTTTCATTTCTCAATAACGATATTCCAGGAAATGAGGGTCGGAATCTTTTCTTTTTCTTCCTCTTCAACGGATTATCCTCGTTTTTGTGGGATACAACCCCCCCCCCCCCCCCCAATGCCTAATATGTTGCTAAAGATGGACATGAAATGTAGTAATGAAAAGGGCGATAGGAAAACTCACCGATAAAATTATCCAACCCAGTGATGCCTGTCAGCCAAGGAAATACACTAAGAAACCTTCGGTCAAGTTGCTCGGCTCCGAGGGATTAAACCTGGGACCTTCGTAATGCAAATCTAACACATTATCGCGGCGCCATTTGGCTCGGTTAAGGGAGAATAAATGATCAAGTTTTTGCATTTTAATTTTATATAAAACACAGTCATTATTTCTGTAGTTTTCTGCTGCTTCATACGCACAACCAACAAAGCAGTTAGCCGCATCGGACAGACTTTATAACCGAGATTCTCTCATGTAAAGACTAAAGTTACTTTTAACAAAAAATAACTTCATAAAATTTTCAAATGACATTTTAAAACATATTCTGATGAAAGCTGTTTTCGTGAAAAAGAGAAAAAGGAACGCCGAGGTTCATTTTTCCCATTTATAATAAAAGTCGTGCATGCAAGTTGAATTTCTCTAGCTATGTCTGAATGTGCTTGCGGTTTATAATCACAAAATGCATTTACGCTAAGCATCTACATTTCTTCGCATAAACACAACTTGTACAGGTGAATTAAACTGCGTAAGATCCTAAATACGTGTAAACGTCTAGTGATATAAATAGGTATAAGTATCATGTAAGTATCGCAAGATATAGCAAAGGAAAACGCATCACTATTGCCAATTTAAACATGATTCAAATTAAGCACAGAGCTTAAATACTCTGACAGGACGTACGGTAAAATATGGTAATTACACTTTACGACAAAGGGGATGTTGCTAGAGAGGAGAAACATTAACGCCCAAACACACATTATTGTCCAACATCACAAAATATGCGTATAATCTATGTTGGTTACGCATACACACGCATACGCACATGCGCGCGCGCGCGCGCACACACACACACACACACACACACAGAGAGAGAGAGAGAGAGAAAGAGAGAGGTGGATAATTTGTAAGCATTTTCTCAGTAAATGGTATATTAGTACCATAATGTCACTCTTGTTCTTTTGAGGAGATTAATATTGAGTTGAGGTAAAACTACCTGATATGCAGTGAATGTCACCCACACTCGAGAACTTAATACGATAACTAATTGTTGTTTTCCTTACTCTATAGTCATTATTTCAGTAATGTTACAATAGCAACCCTTTTAATGTAACGTTATATGCCCAATCCTAATGTCTTTCTCTCCCTTGAAGTTTATCAGAAATTGTTACTTTGGAATTAAATGGCTGATTTAAATGTTCAATATACTTTTACTCGTAAACTTAATTCAACTATGTTTGATTTTTCTCATACACCTGCCGCCCCTTTTCTGTAACAAAATAACGAATCACCTAATTAGCATTTGCCATATTATTACAGTAACACACAGGTTGTCACAAGCAGTCAAAACAAGTATTAGACAGCTTTGATAATATAATTCCCCAGTATAGTACTATGTTCACGTCAGTGAATTATGCTATCAATATAAAAATACATGAAGTTTTTGTCGTTCCTCACTATTCTTTACAAAGTTTGATAGTGGGTAACTATAAATGAACTATGCATTAACATTTCAGATAGACGAATAAGCTCTAAACTTAACATTACTACTTTTAAATCTTTCCTAGGTTCCTGTAAAGTACTACATAGAGCTTTGTTGACATCCTCTGTCTCGAGCAGTGCCCTTGTTTTTCTGCTGCCCTGATGGAACCAGTGCTAACAAGATGCTACCCCAAGACATGGATTGTACATGTCTGCCGTTCGTGCTCACAACCACAAGGGCGGGAACCTAGTTCATTAAAGTAATTACATCCCTATTATCGCCAGATGCAATTTGCTTAGTTAATTAAGACCCATTGTAAAGGAATCCTTAAGCTCAAATGTATGTAGCGAGAAGTGAATTCATGTTCCTACCAGAGATTATATTTACTTTCATGACTTTGCTACTTGTTCCTTCTCCATTTCCTTCTAACACTATGCTTTAAGAGCCTGTCTTTAGCAGCCCTCCTCCTTTACCTTGGAACGCTCCATTAATTTCTCTCATCTCTGTGATACGAACTTTAAAAGACGACGGTTTTCTTTCTCTTTTTCACTAATCGTGATGTTTAGTTGAAAATACAATATATCTTAACCATTAAATCAGTTTTTAAAAAATACAGCTTCATAGAGTCCAATAGTATTCACTCTCATTATTACAAATTAATAACCAGGTCCTACATATTTAATAATTAAATAAAAATTATACTTGAGTTATAAATTATTCTCGATGAATTTTGTGTAAAAATGATTTCCAATTAAGCAATAGTATTAATTCATTGTGAAATAATTTAAAATTTTTTATCGGAGACAAGGAGATACCAAGCAGTACAGAAAACGAAAAATAAGGATCGAAAGCTTTGAAGCAGTCTTCATCACATACCCCATAATTGTTAAACACCCATCACCAAGGGCTTGATAAAGCCACCGTTACACAATACCTATGCATTTTACACAAATATTTTGCTTTAATGTGCTTCCTGTTTCTATCGAAATACATTTCTGTCAATCTCTTATGATTTTCTAGGTATACAGATGTTACCAAACTCAACTGGATTACAAAGCTCAATCAAAATGAAGAATACTTGTTCATTTTATCAGTCATATACATGTCTTAACTATATGATATTTTATTCTAAATCGAAATAAGTGTTTCAAGATGAAAAGTAAAACAAGTTTGATGTGTGGGAATTTTCTAGAACATTTTCGCCTGACGTGCTTAATAAATTATATCCCTTAAGTGAGAAATATGATGTTTTTCAATCTTTTGTGTTCAAATCGTACCTCTCTCTCTCTGTCGCACACATTCACCACACACAAATACGCTCCCAAATTCTTATGCAAGTCATTTTTGGTTCAGCGTACCTTAATATTCATGGAAGTATTGAATTATTGGAACGATATGAGGGATGTGGCATAAGTAGGTAGACACTTAGAGACTGCAGGCTATGTCGTCATAGTCATAGTCCTCCAATAGGCCATGGAGCAGGCGTTGGTGATATGGCTTAATATGAAGATACGCACTTACATTCAGAAACCAACAACAAGCTGTGACCTTTACCCAAACAATCCCGATACACAACTTCGGCAAGTACGCACATTATGCCAACAACCAACCTCAGAACAAACCAACACAAAATCCAGACACAATACAAAGACCAAGAAAAACCCTCACAGCCGTGATAAAGGGATACCATACGACATAACAGACGATGACATACTCCACAGCATTCAGGAAACTTACCCACAAATTTCACGTGTCTCACGCATAATTAGCCAAAATAGACAAACACCACTGGTACGAGTCTTTAGTACCTGTGTCGCAACAATCAACACAATTCTAAAAGAAGGCGCAATAATTGAAAAGCAGATCTTCCATGCAGAACCATCAAGACACACAGACAGACATGTACCGTGCCGACAGTGCCAACAATACGGACATAACGAAGACCAATGCGCACAACAACCGACTTGCTTCCATTGCGGACACAACATCGACACAAGACGATGCAACCATCCCATAAGACACAACACCCCATACTGCTCCACCTGCCGACAAAATGGGCACTACACCGGGCAAGTGAAATGCCCGATGTATCCCAGACAACCACCCACACTTCCCGAACACACTGCGAAAACCCACATTTTCCCACACAACATCCCAACACCACCAAAACCACAACACGTGACTGACTGGCCCAAGATAAACTTCCCAAAAATCCCAAGGACAAAAACGGACATGACGCCAAATGAAACCATTGGAACATTCAAACACGTAATAGGACATACAGAACAGCAAATAAAATCACTACAAGAACAAATCACACACATCCAAGAGAACATTACAAAGTACATCCGACAAATCATGAACACCACAATAACACAAATCCTAAGCACACTCATTCCGCCAATTTATGACATAACTCCACCAGCACAAAGATCCAGATTTCTACACAACTTAACACAAACAGCACAAAAGACCTTGAAAAAAGCTGTCAACACAACTAGAGTTGGCAACCAACTTGCCATCTTTATAGACGACAGATAAAAACATACAATCACACAAAAAACTATAATAAAAAACACAAACACACAGTAAACAAAAACACACAGTAAACATAAACACACACAAACACAAACACACACACTATACATACACAAACACAAACACACACACTTTCATAACCTAACATACAAAACAACACAACTAATATAAAAAATTACATATGAGCCGGGGCAGCAACAACAAACAAAAAACTTACAGAGGGTAGAAGCCATCTTCATGCAGCTGGGGACGACAACACACACACAAACAAACATAAACAAATGCATAAGCCACATCACTACAATCAAAACATTACACACACACGCCAGGAAGATTCTCCCACACGACAAACAATAATACCAAGACGAGGCTGAAGAGGGACTGTCCCTAAACAGCCTGGGCATGTTGTAAAACATGCCCGAATTACCTTTTTTCATTTCATTTTCTTCATCCTGCGCAGACCTGACCAAAATTCCTAACTTAAAGGACAGCTCTACGGGCTGACTTCTTCCAACTTTCTACAAACACCTGTGCAACCTACACCCCATTTTCTTCTGTGCACACTAATTAGGGTCAATCGGTTTTGGAGCGTTGTGAACAGATCCTGTTTATCAAAGTTATTACGAATTGGGTAGAAGGGCTGACGACAACGGGCAGGTGTATTAAATGTTACCCGCCAGTGAACCTGCACTGTCACTGTACTCTCACACTTTCTATACTCCTTGAGGATCCACTACCTGTCCTCCACACTGTAATTGTTTTTAGCTGTCAGGTTTCTCTTACATATATAAAAAACTTTCGACATGATCACCATTCCAGTAAGCCAGTATCCAAAAGTGAAACGAATCTTGTGTAATTCTATGAACAGTAATTTCATCTTGCTAACACATTTCAGTTAATCTGATTTGTCTGAATCGGCGTGTATTTGAAGGCATAATGATGAATGTGCAGGTTACAAGCAATATGTATTTTTTCATCCCGTATGTTCCTATACGGTAATTTAAGGCTTATACATTTACTATCACCCCATTCCTAAATACTAAATTAATTTTATAGTTATATGTCTGAAATAGTAAGCATATCAACTTGGAACAAATAAATATGCTGAAAGTAGTAATACAATTTAAATAACTTCTACTTACTATTTTTAATTACCCCTCTTTCCACATTAATTTTCACCTCAGTATGGTACATAAGATAAACAGACAAGGTTCAGGGATGGAACTTAGCACTTCGACCTGAAATCCTTTGTGTCTACACCCCTAACGGTGCACCTGCCGATAGGGAGGAGTGAGGTCAGAGGACACGAAGGGGGTCGGACTTGAGGAGAGACAACAGAGGACAAAGTCCCTAATAAATACAGATGTAAATCCCCTATGGTGGCGTACTCAGGCCCCTCTCCCCCTAGATTCCTGTGGGGTCCGGGAATCAGAGACTTCCCCCGATCTGGAGGACGAGGATTTACAGTGAGCAAGTACTTGCCATACTCGTCGAAACTCCTGCCGAACCCTGAGGAAACCAAGCAGATGAAATTTGAAGGGAGGGATGGAGCGTAAGGAAATTCGAGGGATGTAATTACCCTTCCCAGATTCGCCTGGCGACAGGAGAAACCATGGAAAAATCCCATTGGTCAGGAAGGTCGGCCACGGGAATCGAACCCGACCTCCCAAATGCAAGCCTCACACGTTACCGCGGTACAGGATTAAAGCTTACTAACCAACATCAGATATGAATTAATTTGTCTATTCTATTCCTATGCCACTTAAGTAACACTACTCAATACAACCACAGGTTGGCTTCAAACAATGAACTAACGAACCAACCAATCAATCAACCAGAATATTTGAAAGTTAGTGATCAAAATGAACACTAATTTGGACAATTTAAGACAGTATAAAATAACAACTTTTTGCATAAATTCAATTCTTTCTTTCGATCTTTGAGGATAGTACCGTCACATTTAGCCTGTTTCACACAAAAACAAGCAATGAATTCAGAAAGAAAGGCCTTAGGTATAATTTCTCACTTTAATCCATCATTGGAAACGTTCCAGCTATTGGTGAAGCGATCTTTAACTACTAATAGATGATTATGACCCCGGGATAGAACTTGGTAGAGGTCCAAAGCTATCTATATAAATCTTAATTAAACGTTCAAGTGGCACTAGAAGTTGTAACCGAAGTGTTCTTTCTGACTACCACAATTTTCAAGTAGCGACGCTCTCCGAACGCATTCTGCATTATTTCGCGTGTTTCTGAACCGTCTCCAAAGAACCGTGGGAGAAACGTTTTGTCCCTGAATTTTATAATCAAAGAAAGCTAAAGGATCACTCTTGCATTTTATAAAATTCTTAAGAGTAACCTTTCATTTAGGAATGTTAAACTGCATCAATGTCAGCTTTACTTCACTACGCAGTTATACAACTACAGGCACTAGGCGAAAATTACAACATAGACTCCTAAATTTGTTTCAAATATCGCGATAAACGATGTGTTTTACCATTAGTGTTCCTGCAGTCTAATGGAACGAAAGTGTGTTCTTTAAGGTGATAAGAATGTAACCTTAGGGCAAAACAGCCAATCCTGGCCTAGGCCTACCGCCCGACCGCTGCGTCCCCCATCTGCGCACCACAGGCGTCATTAGTAGGGTGGGACATTGACAGCGCGCCGGCACCTCCCGGCCGATATTGAACGCTTCGTAGTATCGCTTCTACGAGAACTCAAAGAGAAAAGTTCTCTGTTTTGCAAGCAAAGTAATTTATACCGGTTTGGTCACACAAATGCTCTCACTTCTGCTTCATCACGGTAAAGAACAAGGTATAAAAGAACATGCACATGTGCAAAGGTTGTAATGTGCCATTATGTGCTGATCCTTGTTTTAGAAAATCTTATAAAATACCTAGCGGAAGGGAAGAAAATAGGGAGAGAATTTATGGAAGAATTCAGTCTAGATTATAGCAAAGAGGTTAATATTACCTTTTTATAGTTTTATTGTAACAAAATACATACAGCATAGGGCATGTATATTTTGCACATGTGACCTCAGACTTTTCCCTTTCATTTTGGCCCTGGAAATTATACTTCCCACCCTGATTTGAAAACAGTGAAAATAAAAATTTGAAAAAATGTTTATGTATAATATATCCATAAACTATTATTATGCATACAACAGCAAGCTTGTAACACTCACAGAATAAAACGGCCAATGAAAGGGTTAAGATGCTTGACAACAGCTCTTTCATATTAACTATATGTAATCAGTAAGTTAGAAAATTGTATCAGACTTTAAAAATGAGATATCACCCAAATCGAACCGAAGAGCTTCTCTCCATGATAAGCCATCTCTTACTGCTGGAGCTACTATGCGATATGTTCGTAGGCAACTTCATTGGAAAACTTCCAAGGCGTTCACGAATATTCGCCACAAAGTTTCCTTTATAAATATTTTCTTTTATGGGCGGTTTTGTAATAAACGGACCCATTGGAAAAACAATAGGACCAAGTGTTGACATTAAGCATTCTCTCCAGAGAAGTATCTCGTTAGCATATGTTATTGTTTTGTTTACGGCTACTCGTAAACCGCCATAAAAGAATATTTCAGAAAGAACTCAGGGAAATGTCCAGTTACAACTTTTATACATTTTGAAAATATAGGCAGCTTTGTTTCTATAGTAACGATATTGTTACTCTGTGCATTTTTTGGGATCGTGACCCACCACCTCAAGCATGTGACTGGAGCTGTCTAGTTTGTCCGTTTTATTCATCTGTTTCATATTTACACAATGAGATTTTAACCCTTACAAAAACAGTAAAGAATGGATAAACAGAGCGAGCTTCTGGCACATTTGCCCTGTCGGGGGAATATTCGTTTGAGTATTCGCTTGTTCGACAGCTCACATCCTAGCGTCGTTGTTAGGCGTATTGCTTCACTGCGTTAGAGAATATGAACGACATCTATGCGTTATTCATGTTGTTTCTACTTACTACATTATATTTTGTAATATTCTATTCCGTCAATAAACTTAAGGAAAACATATGTTGAAATACGTTCAACAGTAAATGCCATAGAAGTTCTATATACAAATTCAAGTAGAACTTCTGTGAGAGGAAGGAAAAAAATCTGATGTGTTACACTCACATGACTTTCTCTACTCTTGTACCAGCCACTCTTACAAACTTTTATTCCTATATCTTCTTCGTGTTAGTTGAGATAAACATTTGTACAAATTATTTTATTGCTTATTTCCTTGTAGGTGCAAGGTGAATATTAGAATACAGTAGGTTTTGAGCGATCGTCAAATCTTTGAGATTCCGCTCTTTTTGCACGCTTACTATACAAAAAAATGAACGATGTTCCATTTCATGAAAGTTTTAAGGTTTTCCGAAACTCACCCACATAACAAGAAATACCTCCGAAATGGTTCACCCTACACAACCTACAAGAAATTTTATTTTGACATTATTTTGCATCCCCAAGAAAAGAACCCGAGGTCTAACATAATAACGGTATATTAAACATCGTAGAAAACTACAAATGGTCCAAATGAGTCACTTGTTTTGCTGCGAAAGTTCTATTAATTGAATTAAAGCCTTCAAAGTCAAGTCCTGAATTACTATGCCCAGCATTTGAGACGGTGAATTAAGGATGTCTGCCATGACCTATTTCACATCCCTGAGTAATTACTTCTCTGCTTTATTAGCTGAAGAAAGTGTTGCTATTTGTTATCAGGTGCACTGAGGACGAGATTTTAACTAATGGTGATGTAGGACTATAGCTTAGCTTCAATTTTGAAGACAAATTGTTTTCACAAGTTATTTAGGCAGGGTTTACTTAACCTGTCTGTGTTACTCCATGCAATTACCTCGGCTTCTGCCGTATATATTCCCTTACGTTAACAATAAATCTCTCTTTAGTACCGTACTAGCAATCTGGCCGAGGCAAGCAGCACTAGACCGCGTCTGTGGAAACTATACATTGTTTTTAATTAAACGTCGTGAAGGTAGCAAAAGGACTGGACATATTTCACTGTGCACTTTTCTCTGATCTGATGGATTTCCCACTCGCAGAAATGAACAGCTTTTCCTTACGAACCTTTGTCACACACCGTGCAGTCTCCAAAGGTATTTCACCACTCTCTTTTATGTATTCTCTCTTTTGCTGCAAAGCGCTACATTTATATCTTTAAAAGAAAACGGATTCATTGCTTTCTGTTTACTTTTATTTTCATTCTGTTCTGCTGCTATCAACAGTTTCTGATGAAAGAGATATTTCAGTGCTTTGTAAATGTGAGACGCATTCCTCACCAAAAGGAAAGAAAAACAATTAAATATATTTTCTAATACGTGTTATGCACATACACATATTTAATATTATTGTATATGAGTGAATTTGAAAATGAATTTCCATAAGCTTATGCAGGAACACTTAGAGTAGCTTAGCGTCTTTTTCGCGTAACCCTTGTCTCTTCTTTTTGTGTCTAGCCTCAAAATATTTTACTTTAATACACCGGGTGGAAGTAAAATCATTACATTAATTTAAACCAATGTTAGATCTTGGTATTTGGAACACATTCTGTAGGTTACGGTTTTGCCTCTGACCATTTCCCACGGCGATTTTAGTTTTGTCAAAAATAAGCTGGCGACACTGCAGATTGTGTGGGTGAGACTTTCCCTAGCTCAGTACATAAACAAACTTCCTAACGGTGCGGCTTGAAAACAAACACATACCGGGCCATGTCCTCCTGTATTTACTGTGCATGTGTAAGCCAATCACAAGTGTTAGCTGCCAAAAAAAAAAGGCGGAAGCGAAAGTGTTTACATCCACAAACCGGGTCAATTCCCTGTTCAACCTCAACACAACGTTGTCGACATGTTACACGTCTGAAGGAGCTGAACGTAGTATTCCTTCAAGCCTTTTAAGTGATTAATTATTTCGAAATACTGTGTTGCGTCTCATAATTACTGCCGAAAGTATTCTTTGCATATTATTGTGGAATCACGCATCCAATTTGGGTCAAAAACCATTTATTCTTTCGAAATCGGCTGACCAAAGAACAAAATGCCATTCGACTTTTTTTATTTGTAATGCTTCTATGAAGCGCATATTAAAAGGAATGTAATGACTTCCCTTCCACTCTGTATGTTATATAATGCAGTGATAAAGGCAATCATTTTATTGATTCTATAAAAGTACATTTAAAATGAAGCTGATACAAAATATCTAAGGAGTTTAACTTAAATTATGATTTGTGGTGGAAAAAGGTTTTGCAAACACATTGAAATGGAAAAATTGGAAAAAATATTTAATTAACTCTGGGTCAGCTTCTTTATAACTGCTTTAGAATTTCCCTTCCGTCCGTAATGATTTAAGTTGCTTGATAGTTTCGATAGGCTTTAACTAACTATATACTTTAATCAAATTTAATGAACTATGTGTATATTTAACTTTCGAAGGAACTGCATGAAATATTTCCTGGCTATAGTGACGTACGGTTTGTGAAAAAAAGCGTACTCCAGACGAAGTTCAAGTTTGAGTGTATGTTCTAAATAAGAGCAAATCTATTGGCACCGAGGCAATGGTATAAGCTTCCATTACAGTTAGTCTTTAATTGTATTTATAGCATAAGTCACTTCTTTTAGTTTGCAACAGTTTTACTTAAAAATTACGTTCACACATCAAATAAAAAGCATTAGTCACGGCCGCCTATCACCAAACTTGCATTTTGTTGTTAGAGGTGTTACTGTATATTCACCTCCACACACACCCCCTGCAATACTTAAGGCACAATCATGTACCTTACAGTAATGCAATAGTAAGTTTATTGAGTTTCCGATATTCATTAACCAGTTTTTTTATTCTTTTTTTTTAGCTGGAAAGTGCTACGAAATGTACCTAAGCATAGCGAAGCATGTAGCGAACAGTGTATTAATATGACGCAGAAAATCAACCCTGCCTAGAGCATTGCAGTCAAACGTGCTGCGTATTTTAATGCAAAGAAGTAGACTTCTAACAGCTTCTTCATCACCATCATCTGCATTCGTTGGATTAGGCCAGGCATGTCAAACATCACTCCGAGGGTGTGAAGAGAGGGGTCTACCCCTCCTTAACTGCAGTAGCACGCGCTAGTAGAACCGGTTTTCGCTTTGTTTTTCCCGTTTTCCGATTTGATCATCACGGAGGGAGGGAAAATAGGGGAAAATTTTTCACGCCTGGTGAGTGCTGTTTGACACCCCTGGATTATGCAAATAGCCTGTTTCATCCGCATTCAAATCATTCCCGCCACCTCCATCTCTTTTGCCTTGAAGGTTAATATATGATTCTCACTCATATTTTCCATATGATCCTTCAAGGTACTCTTTATTTTCTTCAATATTCTCATTTAAATTAAGTATTTAATTATTCACGCATATCTACTTTTCGTATTAGGTCTCCTTTCAAGCAGCGTTTCACACTGTCATTTCGCCGCACTTCTGCTGTTTATGTTCGTCAGATGTCTCCGCAGGTTTTCCTTCTATTTATCTTTTATCTCCTTTAGGCAGCTGACGCATACCAGTGCCAGATATTGAGGTAGAAAACTGCTAGACACCGTATAGCTGCATCAGTAATGTCAGGCGCCGCCAGGACTGCCAGTACGTAGCTGCACTGGCACGACCAGCGTTGCCTTATTTGTCCGGTTAGCAACCTCTTATGCCAGCAGCAGATTGGTGCCGTTTCTTCTGATGAAAACACAAATACCCTCTATGACCGTTTTAGTGCCGTTACTGCAGATTTCTTGAAACAGGCCAGGACACCACGGCTCTCTGCTGAGAACCTACCTCTCTATGCATTTAATCTTTAGGTACACCCGTGGACCAAAAAAAAAAAAAAAAAAAAAAAAAAAAAAGTCACGTCTGGCTACTTTATCGGCAGAGAACAACTCCATGAATACCAAATAACATGCAGTTTTCAGCAGGCTGGTATGCCCGATGAAGCTGCCCTTTTTCACTGAGTCACCCAACTCAGTACCTCACAATTTGTTACTCAGGATGGAAGCGTAAAGCTTTGGGATGTTGGAGTTTTTCTTGGGTCACTCTTGCATGGATGACTCTTATCCACGCATTAGGGTGTGGAACGTCCTGGATCTGGTGTGTTAGTTTCTTAGGAAAACACTCGACTGCGTAGAATAACAATTTATTTTCCCAAAACTGTTTCAGTTCACTCGCTACCGTAATAATTCAAGTGTATGCAAGAATGAGTTTTCATGTTTCCATGGATCTTCACGCCTCTACAATATGTTTAGCATGTGGTGTGAACAAATTGTCGCTATACGTCGAAGAGTGGTGTTATTTTCAACAGCACACCCAAAAGCGTAATATTCCGCACTACATCGAAACGTTGCGTTAGGTCACACGACCATGGAAGTTGTGTCTGACTTTTGCCCGTTTCTTTCAGCACACCTGCAAAACCAACCCTTTTGATTGAATGACATTTACCTCGTCCTACACATATTCAATTAATAATGTCATAAGTTTCATCCATTGCACGGACAGTTTCACTGCCTGTCTATTTGTCATGCTTGTGTGAATATATGCCTGTATGTAGGCACGTGTATATGTATGTACTCCAGACATGCCTTTATTTTTGGTCCATGGGGTACAAGGCGCACTATACTGATACACTGGCAACGGGCGCGTACCTACGTTCTAGGTCGCACCTTCCATGCTGAAGCCAGCTGCATTAGCAAGACTCAACCGCGACGCCATTCTGCCCACACGCAATACAAGCTGACGTAACGGTGACTATTCGTCGCCATCTGTAACAGGATGCGCCCCTTCACTGGGCAACCCCTGAAGCAACATCACACGTTAGGCTTTTCTTAGGCTGGATACCGCTGCTTCCACACTTTCAGAAAAACATGCCTCCATTCACGAACTACTCTCAGTTTCATTTGCAATTCTGGCTGAAGTCTCAACCTTCTATCAATGCTTGGGGCTTTTTGGCTTATCGTCAACAAGAGCCTTGACACCTAGAAGCCAATAAGCTCTGCATGAACAAGAATTACACCGCAGCTTCTACGTATCACCTCAAGCTGATATTTTCCGTGAACAAACCGGCCATCAGCGACGAGTCGGAGAGCTTCTTCCATCAATCTAGTGCAAACATATACATGAACCCACATATCAGGGAACAATAGTAGCGGTAACTAATGCGGCTGAGGGACCTCTAAATCACTGACCCAATTACTCCCGGACGCCCCCACACGGCTAGAGCAGTCTCTGCCTAGGCACAAGCTCGATGAAGATTACATCCTTATTCGGAAGTTCTTCGACCACATCCTCATAAATTTGATACCTTCTATTATACAATAGGTAGCATAACCACCAATAGTAACGCAACCCTTAATGCTTCTATACTGTATTATTTGAAGTATTTCTCTAAACTTCTCTCGCTTCCAAACTTTCCTTACTGAAGCTAATTATTCTCTAAGCTTATAGTTAGGGACTTGTGTAATGGGTAGACCGTTTCACAAACATCCTGAACCCTGAACCTAAAATTTCTCTTGTTAATCCTTCTCACTCACTCACTCTCACTCTCTCTCTCTCTCTCTCTCTCTCTGCCCTCAACCTTGTGCCCCATGCCAAAACTTGCCTATGCCTACCTAGATACGCATTTTATGACAAGGTAGGATTTTGCAATATTAATGCCAATCGCTTAAGAGTACCTAATTTAATTCATAATCATAATGTAAAAAATTGGTGTTCTCAGAGAAAAAAATGCATTCCCATAAAAACATGAAACCCAGTTCTAAAAATCGAAACCACAAACTTAGTATAACTGTGGCACAGACTTTAATGAGTAAGATAGCCACATCAAAACTTGACTTCTGTTCTTTTTATTTGAAGGACAGACTTTTTTTTCTTCAGGCGCTAAGTAAAAATCAAGTACAATGGAGGACAGTGGGACAGGTATTACGTATATGGTGAAACCGAAATTATAATGTCAATATATTTGATAATGGAAAGAAACAAAAGGAGATTCTAGTCAATAGTGAAGGGGAAGACGTAATAAAGCTAATATGTTAAAGTCTCAAGAATGGAAGCCTAGGCAGATTTAAAAGAGTGATAAGGCTTTGTTGACGCGCACGAAAAACAAACACGTCCTATCTTACCAGGACGTGCTCTAAAGTTAGCCAATGGAAATCGCTTCCTTATTGTTGCCCGTGCAAAAACAAAATGCAACGCAAGACACACTCGTCTTGAATCGAGCCGAGAGTACACGTGCCACTTGGGGAGTTGTACGTAAGCTAGCACGTATACATAATTCAGCGGTCGCTAAAGGGTGACAAAGTTAAAGTGTTATAACGTTGTAGTTGAAATTACAAAGTTACATTCTATTTAAATATCGTCGGCAGTTCTCTACAAATCTTGAAATTTACAAATAAAGTGATATGTTGGTTAATTCTTCGTTTGGTTCCATTCCTACCATAACTCGCGTATACCCTGAGATTAAGACCTCTTGCTAGAGCTAGTCCGGACACCAAACACGAGATCTTATAGATCTTAAAGGCGACGTCTTCGAAGGAGAGGAGCGTTTGCGTCAATGGGTAGATTGAAACGATAGATGGGAGAGCATAAAAGTTTAGCTCAAATTTGGAAAGATATGAAATAAAAAGCGGATATCAGATAATGAAGATGTGTTAATGTGCAGGAGACCGAAGAACTAACAGGGAGGAAAATGGTGCTTCACGCCGTGTGACAAGGAAGAATAAGTGATCAAGTGAACAGTGTTCGGGGGTAGTGGAGGGGATAGAAATAAGAGATTAGGGTTAAAGTCAAGTAAGCACTTTAAGAAAAGTGAAAGTTAAGTGAGGAAAGAAAGTGAAAGTGATAAGAGCTAAGAAGAAAGTGAATAAGTGAAGTGTAGGAAACTATTAACCAGGAAACATAAGAGAAATTCTAGGATGGAATGGGTAATCTAAAATAGTAATGATCTTAGGCAAAACAAAGTATAAGATAATTTGGTGAAAATAAGCAAATAGAAAAGATGAAAGTTAAAAAGACAGGGTTGAACAAGTTTAATTAACTGTTGTCAAAGAATAAAGAGCACACATAAAAAATTATATGTAGAGAATCGCAAAGGGCTGTCGCATGACAGAGGGGAGGCTCAAGTTCTTGGAGAGTCCAACATGTAGTGCTTTGGTACTCAATAAATTCATATTCATAAATAAAAATCTTCCTATTAATATTTCCTAATGAGTGAATCATTGGTTTAGATGGTTGCATGATGACATGGTTTCAGATTACTCGAAGTTAAGATGCACTGCAATTATTTAACAAATAACAAAATTACTGAAGGTAATTGGTCCTATTGAGCAAGGACACCCACATCAGATTACATTCCACTACATTATTGAAAATAGTATATAGCCTTATAAGCTTCCTTTGGAGCTTCAGAGTCACCCTGCAAGAATTAAGGCGTTACCACAAAATGGGCTAGAGAAGCTAAAATGTAAAACACTCAGCACAAAGTAAAGCAATAAATTTGCATAATGCATCGCTCTTTGTGATAAACAATGAAATGAAGAAAAATGTGCCGGCGTAAACGCTGAAAGGATGTGCATACAACAAAACAAAACAAGGCCTTTAGAAGCCAGCTTTCTTCCGAACGTCGTTTTTCATTTTGCACATCGCTGAGCAGAGGCTACAGTGACAGAACAGAGCGTTAGTACCCTCGTTTCTTTCCACTTAGCTCTTGAAACTTGGAGCTTTAGAACAGAGCAACGGAGAAATAAAGCTTCAAGCACGACAAGTAATTGTAGTATTAAATAATAAAAATAAAAATATTAGTAGCGCCAACATCCAATGTCACCTCATTTTTCTGTTTTGATTTATATGGCATTCCCTGTTCACAATATATTCCTTCTTGTTTACTCTAGGACAATGACCACAATATCACTTGCGTAAGTCAAAGTTACCTCACCGATGTTTTTTATTTCTTGAAGGAAAGCATACATGAATAAAATCCAATTTGGCATTATAAGATTGGCTCACTGTATCAAACAGTTGCTATCCTTGCTCTCTGCTTCAGCATAAATGGGGTAACAATTTACTCAATCAGTTCACTTTTATTACTCTTTCTTTGTTTACATACATAAAAACTGGCATGGAATTACACACATTAACATGTAAACAATTCATTTTGTATTTTAACCATTTTTTCACCAACTCACTGAAAAGAGTTAACTAGATTCCTGACCAAGTGACGTCAGCCATGCAACAACAAACTAAACACAACTCTATGGTTCCAGCCAATACTGTCCCACAGCGCTTAGCGTTGCATAGGTGCGCTATGCCAACGCGACAGTATAGCTGACAGTAGCGCAAATGGTATTGAAAATACGTGTGTAGGTATGAATGAAAATTATATACTCTGCTGTAACGTGTTTTATTTTTCTGCTCCTGCTGTATTAAAACTGCATATTAATTCTATAATATGTAGACAAAACGTGACATCTCAAACATTACTGTTTTGTGACTAAGTATCTATAGTGTTAATTTAACAAGTGATTATAAAAGATCACATGTATAAAAATGATACATAATTCAGCAACATGTTTACATATATAATATTTACCCTTAAGCTTTTATACAAGGTAGGAAGGGTATGAAGTGTGTGTATTAGTATATAGTGTACTAAAAATAGTTGCAGACATGCGAACACAGGAGGCTGTGGGTTTATAACAATAGACCTAAAGTTAAGTTTTGCAATAGGTTAGTATCATGTCGCAAGTTAAGTTTTTATTGTACCACATTTATTTTTTACTTTAAAGCTTCTTTTATTAAAAGGCTGACTATTCAACAAATTGCAACAATAAAAAAAGCCAATAAGAACACATCTAAATGGTTGTACAGCACTATAAAGTTGTTCCTATGTTAGAAGGAACAAATAATGTTATGATTAGGAAACAAAACATTTTAACTGAACGAAGTGTTCAACATTTTAGCAACTGTTCATTGGAGAAACTTAAAATATCACTGTGGGTTCTGAAAATGCAAGGGGAAGGCCAGAAGAAGAAGTCATTGTTTAAGATAACAAGGGCCATAAAGTTGACTTTTTAGCTATTGATCCCTCAAAGCAGTTCACGTTTTAAATGTTGTGTGTAAAAAATATTAGTGTGCCAGCAGAACCTGACTCAGGCTACGAATTTCTGTGCCCACATGTTTTAGTACTAACAATGATGGATACCAAACACAGGTCTACTGCTTAATCACAAAAAAGATTCGCAAAAGATTCTTAATGCAGCATCTACAGCGTCATATGTTCCTGTTTTCCAGGTAAGTAACATAGCCATGAAATAGCTGAAATTCCTATACTGGGTCATACGAACTTATCTACAGATAAGGTAAATACATTGAGCTCCAAACTCTCAATTCGGTTACGATGCAATAACACATAGCTTCCCTGTTAAAGAACAGGTTATAATGACACATATTTTCACGTATTTGTAATAACAGAATGTGTATATCATTGTAAAACAAGAACAGAGCTAATGAACTATGCAGCAACCATTCCTCTGCTGTTGTCAACTATATTCCACTACCCCCTCACCCGCCCTCCTACTACCAAGCAAAAAGTGTAAGATCTACAAACGTGTGCCTTATAATTCCTAACCATCTTCTATAAAAGAACGGTTGGCACAACTGGATGTTCTTCCATTATCTCATCTCTTATTCTAATCTCCCACAGACAACTACATGTCAAAACGGAGGAATTTCGTATATTACCGAAAGTTTCCAGCTATACCATATCAATAAAAATAATTGGATAAAGATAAAGGTAGGTACAACGAAGAGGCTTCCACAACCGCGGCAGAGTATTAGGTACGTGTAGGCTCGTCACCCTTTGTGCATCCCAGTGACCCTGGGAGGGAGGAATGAGCAAATACCCGAAGGTTGGCCTCACCCGTATAAACCACAAGCGCCAGCTGAGATAGAACGCATCCGGTTCGTCAATGTGAGTTTATTCTTCATAAACAGAATGAAAGTACTGACAAAATTGGTGAAAATAGCTGCACCGTTTGCTGATTCTCCTGCTGTTGCTGACCCTGTTGTTACCAATGGAGCTAAACGTAACTTTTCAAATTCCGTATGCGAAATATGACATTCCAATCATCGACATAACAATAATCTCTTAATCTCTGCCACTCGTGCTTCATGAGCCAAGTAATTCTGTTGTACATAAGGCCACGTCTGTTTGTGGTAATCGATCAGCTCTCCCTACAATTCAAGTTACTATGTACACAAATGCCGTTTCACCATCTAGCAGCACAGCAGATCATCCTAATAACCATAATCTCACTTCTGGCTCTTAATTAACTCAAATTTATGAAGTGCATTTGAGGATAAAGATGAAGGAAAGGTTTTGCTAAGCCTCCATCTAAAATATACAAGTATAATAAGATGTTCTAATCAGACGTTCTACCTATTAAAGCAATGGTTTAAAAAGGTTTTGGTGAATATATGTGCAGTTTCGCACAATTCTGCAACATCTATGTAAATGTTGTTGGCTCGCGTGATATACTGACATTGTACTGAACTTTGTTGTAAATCCTTCTAATGTGGTGGAAACACTTTATGTTGCACCCTTTACTCCCTAGTTGTGGTATCAAAAATCAAGTCACGCAAATGAGGAAGAACCTCCAAACCGCTATTAGCCAAAATATTATCTGGAATGAGTTGTATGTTGATCCATTCAGCAAACTCTGTTTAACAATAATTTTCTAAGAATTATAGCTACTGCACTGTCATTATTGCTGTGGGCTATAGGTTTTCGTTCTAGATCAAAATAATTGCACTCACTCCTACATACACATGATCCTATACTAGTGTATTTGCAAGAGACTAACTTCCAAGATAACTACAATTTGGATATACACTGTGCTATAGAAGAACAGGTTAAACAAATAGTATGCAAGTATAAGCATTGCTATCTATGATAACGATGGTATTCCAATAAATAGATTCCACTCAATACTCAACTGCAAACCGCAGCAATCTCACCACAAAGATTTGTGTTTGAAACTTATGTACATATTCCTATAGCATAAGTTTGATAGATTTACTCTTAGAGACGTTATTCTCAGATTGCCCAACTTCATGTTGATTCTGGCAATGCCAATAGCCACAAAACATTAGAGGGTGTAAATCAATTCAGCATTAGGGAAAAATACTTGAATCTCGGTACATAGTCATGATTTGGTAATTCTAAACACGTTAACTGCTACATAATTTAAATGTCTCACAATAGCTCTAGTTAAGATTGACCTCACTATGCTATCTCCAAATACTGAACCGCTGTTTCCTTGATGTTTCTTCTCTGTGTGATCATTTCGTTATTGGTCTTTTTATAGCACATCAGATTACACAACATTTACGGTACCCAACTTACAACAAAGCCGGCTGGAATCATGATAAAAGCTCACTTCAAACATCAGTTGTCAATGTTCTCAGACCTGATCTTTTCTACCAACTTCAGACTGATGACAGACCTGGATAGTACTTCATTTTTTGTGGCACGTATCGACACTTCGACTACAACTTAATCTTCAAAGAACTCTTGGAACTGTGTCATCAATGAAACAACAAGCCCCCACTGCATGCCACTTGCATGACAATTTCTAATTCGGATGCCAACCAATGCCTTACATTAGGCGTGTCCAACCTTTTTTTTGGAAAAGTACCACTGTCGCTAAGGTGAATTGGTTTGCGGGCCACATATTTAGATTCTTTTACCGTATCAAATAGGATCTAAATTCTAAGATAAACCAATTAATTTAAAAATTAGCTAAAATATCGACGCGTTATTTTTTAAAAATATTAATCACATATTATAGAAGTTAATTTTAAAATTGTATATGTTCACGTATAATCTAATTATAAAATATAAATTGCAAAATATGAATTATAAAGTGTTATAAATCCAAGAATGTTTAATACAAATGTTAGTTTAAAATTTAAATAAAATTGTTATATTAAAATAATTGAATTAATATTTCGTCTGGCAATGTGGTATCTGACACTGTTTCTCATGAACAAGCCAATATCGGGAGCAGCTCAAAGTGAACTCTCCAGGTGACTAGGTGATTCGCACTTCATATGTTTCATCCGGGAGAACACTTGTCTGCATATGCATGTGCTTTCGAAAAGTGATGCGAAACGAAGTGCATGTCTATCAATGCTGGGAAAGTAATCACGATAGAATTGTAGTAAGGGAACATTGTTAAACTTATTCTTTAGGTCGGACGCTCATTGAAAAATCAACGCTTTCCCTTTCCAGATGCCCGTCTATGTTAATGGAGAAAGGGGGAGAAAACAGATTGAAATTACAACATTGTCCTTGAAGTCTT
This sequence comes from Tenodera sinensis, assembly GCA_030765045.1. NCBI lineage: Eukaryota > Metazoa > Arthropoda > Insecta > Mantodea > Mantidae > Tenodera > Tenodera sinensis. The sequence goes on from CM060966.1 coordinate 119,034,164, forward strand.
GAAATCTAACGGAATTCTTTTCTTAATTCTGCGGTTTTGAATTTTGATTATTACACTTTTGTAGTTCTAGCAAATGTACCAATTTGTTGCTTTTTATTTGTGATTCCCAAAGACGCAATTTGGTTTCAAAGGCCTTCACGTGATCAAGCATAGCAGTTATCAATTGGTCATGTCTTTGGGACGTCAATTAAGTTCGATCAGTTATGTTGTTATATCTTCTGGAAAGGCAAACTCAGCATCCATTCTGGGTATTTAAATTCAACAATAGGTTTGTCTTTCTTCTCTATAAATGTAGGTATGTATGAGATCACACATTGGCTTCAACATTTTGCCACGGCTCAGCCATCTTATTTCAGTATATACAATAAACAATATCATAATTATAAATCCAGATTCTCTAAGACATTTTGAAATTCTCTTTGTAGCCAACTATGTCAACGAATGGAACTCACTACTTTTATAAGAGCTTTTAAATCTACATCTAAATTTCGGAATTTAGCAAAGGTTAGTGTATTAAGCAGTGATATTGTATTAGAGAACTGTTTCCTAATTTAGCTGTCTCCTTGCAGTTCTTTAACTGATCCTCGTCGTTTTTCTGCAAATGCAGGAGCTCCATCTGTTGTTACACTAGATAGATTTGTACATTTCAAGCAAAGGGGTTCGTGGTTTTAGTGACATTCCCCCCAAGTGAAATCACTGCCTTTAGTGGTGCTTTTAAGAGGGATAAAGGCAAGTAATTCTGCTGTAATATTGAAATCTTTATCAACTCCCCTTAAGAAAATTGCTAATTGGACAGTATCACTAGCATTACTATTCTCATCGAGTAACAGAGAATATAACTAGCTTGGCATTTTAAAGTTCTCTCTATATTGAATGCTAATTCGTAAATACGGCAAGCTACAGTCTGCTACAGATGCTAAATTTTGCCTATTGTGCTTTTTTATCAGGATATATATGGCAACATTCAATGCATTCTTTAACAAACTCGTCATCTGAAAATAATTAAGACTATTTTGCAATTATTTCTGCCACTGCGTAACTCGCTTTTTTCAGGGGAGTACTTTACTGTTATTGCAGTTCCTATACCAAAGACTATTTTTTTTTTTTTGCGTATAAAAAGGCGTTATTGGATTTATTTGCTATACCTATTGGAAACTAATAACTGTTTCAGGGAATTGTAAAATGACTTTTGTATATGAAACATTTAACCGTGTTAAATACTAAATTATGGCACATCTTTCATAATCTTCAGCATCTGATAGATGAAAACGAGGATAGAGTAGTTCACAGCCATGTTATTGGTACACTGCTGGGAAATAAAATCGCGAGAAATATAATTCCTTTGGTGTACAACTTTTTACAACGCGCACAATTTTGTGGCTACATAGTGCAAGAATCTGAAGATTACGCATGTGAGGACTCCAAAGGAACTACTGTGCATGTTTAATACTTTTAGCTACCTGGCGCTGCCAGTAGCATTTTTGAGATCTATGAAAAATTCAGCTTAGTTATCTACGTATATTAATTAATGCATGTGCGAAAGCAAAAAGTTTGATATCACTAGTAGCTTTTAAGTTGTGAGCCTGGAGCAACATTCCCAAGTTTTGTTTAGAAAACAAAAACAAAAATAAATAAATAAACAAACAGAGAGAGAGAGAGAACGAGAGAGAGAGAACGAGAGAGAGAGAGAGAACGAGAGAGAGAGAGAGAGAGAACGAGAGAGAGAGAGAGAGAGAACGAGAGAGAGAGAGAGAGAACGAGAGAGAGAGAGAGAACGAGAGAGAGAGAGAGAACGAGAGAGAGAGAGAGAACGAGAGAGAGAGAGAACGAGAGAGAAAGAGAGAACGAGAGAGAAAGAGAGAACGAGAGAGAAAGAGAGAACGAGAGAGAAAGAGAGAACGAGAGAGAAAGAGAGAACGAGAGAGAAAGAGAGAACGAGAGAGAAAGAGAGAACGAGAGAGAAAGAGAGAACGAGAGAGAAAGAGAGAAAGAGAGAAAGAGAGAAAGAGAGAAAGAGAGAAAGAGAGAAAGAGAGAAAGCAGGAAGAGAGAAAGGCAGAAAGAGAGAAAGGCAGAAGAGAGAAAGCAGAAGAGAGAAAGGCAGAAAGAGAGAAAGGCAGAAAGAGAGAAAGGCAGAAAGAGAGAAAGGCAGAAAGAGAGAAAGGCAGAAAGAGAGAAGGCAGAAAGAAGACAGAAAGAAAGACAGAAAGAAAGACAGAAAGAAAGAAAGAGAAAGAAAGAAAGAGAGAAAGAAAGAGAGAGAAGAAAGAGAAGAAGAAGAAAGAGAGAAAGAAAGAAGAGAGAAAGAAAGAAGAAAGAGAGAAAGAAAGACAGAAAGAAAGACAGAAAGAGAGAAAGAGAGAAAGAAAGAGAGAAAGAGAAAGAGAGAAAGAGAGAAAGAGAGAAAGAGAGAGAAGAGAGAAGAGAGAAGAGAGAGAGAAGAGGAGAAAGAGAGAAAGAGAGAAAGAGAGAAAGAGAGAGAAGAGAGAAAGAGAGAAAGAGAGAAAGAGAGAAAGAGAGAAAGAGAGAAAGAGAGAGAGAGAGAGAGAGAGAGAAAGAGAGAGAGAGAGAAAGAGAGAAAGAGAGAAAGAGAGAGAAGAGAGAAAAGAAAGAAAGAGAGAAAGAGAGAAAAGAGAAGAAAGAGAGAAAGAGAGAAAGAAAGAAAGAAAGAAAGAGAAGAAAGAAAGAAAGAAAGAAAGAAAGAAAGAAAGAAAGAAAGAAAGAAAGAAAGAAAGAAAGAAAGAAAGAAAGAAAGAAAGAAAGAAAGAAAGAAAGAAAGAAAGAAAGAAAGAAAGAAAGAAAGAAAGAAAGAAAGAAAGAAAGAAAGAAAGAAAGAAAGAAAGAAAGAAAGAAAGAAAGAAAGAAAGAAAGAAAGAAAGAAAGAAAGAAAGAAAGAAAGAAAGAAAGAAAGAAAGAAAGAAAGAAAGAAAGAAAGAAAGAAAGAAAGAAAGAAAGAAAGAAAGAAAGAAAGAAAGAAAGAAAGAAAGAAAGAGAAAAATGTCTGATCACCAAAACCAGTGAATATCTACATTATTTTTCTAGAACAGCACTTCTACGGAAACAAGTAACTTTAATTCTTAATATGTGAAATAGGGTTCTTTATTTTTTATTTGTTTATTACGAACATTAATATCCGTTTTATTTTGATTAATGATTGTGGTGTATGCTCTATTGATTACGCTGCTACTGCATGTTTTTATAATGTTAAACTGTTCATTATAACAGCGTCTAAAACAGAAGCTATACTTGATAAAAGAAGCATTATTACAATGACTTAATTACGCACAGAAATGCGGAAATAAAATGAAAACATAAACGTTTGAAACAAAACAGAATTCATTAACTAGAACGCGCTCTTACAGTTTTATACTAACAATAATTAATCTAACCGGCATTATCAGTGCTGAGCCAGCAGCCATTTAATAAAACATAATCAAAACAAACAATAGGGCCGTATTTTTCTTTTAATTAAAATGATATCCATATTAAGCAAACTTACAATTCAGCAATGCCAGTAACTGGAGATTTTGCTTCTCATTTTGAATTGAACGAATTAGTTATACAAAAATGTGATTTTTAGGGCTAAACACTTCCATAGAACAGCGTGTTTACCAAAGCTTCGTATGCATGCACATTTAATACAGAAAAAAAGATCTGGTTGTGCCATTTTAACATTAATACAATGTAAAATTAATACCCACTGTTTGTTTACTTGCAAGGATCTGATTTTTTAAAATCTCTTCAGCATCATTATGGGTTGTAATTAAGCGAGTGGTATATCTGCCTAGAGAGTTAAACAGGTTCACTATGAACAAAACAACATTGCTCTATAAAAACTGTCAGATGTCTGTACGCCTGAATAGGTAGTAATCTGTCACTCTGGCTAAAACAGACGAAATTGAATAGAATGTATGAACAATTTTACGGGCGAGATGGCTCCCTAGTATCGCATTCGGAAGCTCGTGCGTTCGATCCCCATGGCCGACCTTCCTGACCGATTAGTTTTTTCGGGGGTTTTCTGGGGTAACCAGGTGATTATATGCCCCGAATTTCCGGCCTCTCCATTTTATTTCGCCTTCATTTTAATCCGGATTTTCAGAGTTGGAAGTGTTGGCGATGGACCCGTTTGGCGCTCCTGTGCCGGGACTTTCCGAGCTGTAATTGTTGTTCTCAACGTAGAGTTGGCATTGCTGTCGCCTGACCTGCTGGAACGGACTGCTGTCGAAAGCCATGAGACTGGTGACTGCTTGGCGAACCCTAGTGTCAAGATGAAGAATCTCCATCACAACTAAGGGACAGTAGAGCGCTCGCCCGTAGACCGCTCTCATTTCATCCCCCCTAACCCGGAATCTGACATAAAATAGCCTAAATAGTTATCTCAGTGTGGAATCCCCTCCGTCTCTCCATGGAATGTTTTAATGGATCATGAAAAACCAAAGGTATGCCGCAATATGAGAGCAAATTTATAGGAAAGTTTCAAAAGTTGCTTTATGAGAATACTGAGTGTGTTGGCTCGTATTGGAGGTTCTACATTCGTCGACCACTTACACTGATCTTGGGCTTTCTCATTGTTTTACCTGGTCGATATTACTTATTTACTTACCTACCCACCCACCCACTCACTCATTTATTTATTTATTTAATAGGATAAGAAATATGAGACCTCTTGAACTTGAAATATTTCTTATATGAGTAATAGCTAATGTATTCAGTTTATTTTGTCATTCAATGCATAGTTTATATTTTAATAAACAAGCTTTTCAGCTTTTCAAAACTAAGAATCAGACAATGCTCCGATAGATGGGACAGCAAACTTTGGACTGCTTCTAGTGCTCAAGAAAGAAAGGAAAAAAAAAACAAAACATTTTATGTGTTACATCACAGATCTTTCTCTACCCATTCTTCAATAACATACTATTACAAAATCTTATTCAGCTATATACTTCATATTAATCAAGAAAAATTTCAAAATTGTCTTATTGTATGGTTCTCTGTGGGTACAAATGAAGTATTGGAAAATAATAGGCTTTAAGGGATGGCCAAACATTTTAATTTTGGTTGACTATATGATGTCTTTCAAATTTCGTACTCTTTGCATGATGAGAGAGAGAGAGAGAACAAATAGTGATTTCTCTTTTGGTAAGGGTATCACTATTTGAAAATTAAGTCCAATGACAAAGAATGCCCTGGAAGTTGTTAATGCCGCAAAAGTTCGAGTAAAATGTGCGCTTTCAAGATCTAACTTTTCACGTGGTAAGACTGTCTATCTTTTAGGATTAACAGTTATGAATGAAGGGGATTGACAGTCTATTCCCAGAAAATTTAATATATACATTTGAAAATGTATCCTTGTAAATTAGTTTGGAGGGGGAACTTTGAGCCGTATGCTTGGAAAATGCCGAACACGATGATTTATGGGTTACTGCAGTCTCAAAACAAGCATTTAATGTGAAATATTGGTGTCGACGTTTTGAAAAAGTACAGTATTTATATACTTAGTGCAAGTACGAAGTAGAGAAAATAAAAATACATACCTACGTTGTTTTGAAAAAGGCTCAGAGACTCCTGGTAGCTACACAGTTCAAGCAAATCCATATTTGTCGATTTGTTTCTACATATTTTTTGATATGAACCACTTCAATCTGTACTCTAAATTATGACAAATCTGTGCAATAATATCAGCACTATAGCTACTGCATGATATATCTTATGTTCTCGAATATAGAATGAGTTTCCAATTAATGGCGAAAAACGAAATTTTAAATACTGGCTTAAAGTCCTAGAACCTAGTAAACTATCCAACCTCTAGTCAGACATTCCATTTAAATATAATATACTAATTGCAAGTTATTTGACACTTCAAAGCGCTAAGAGAAACATTTTTCGCCTTTAAATTCCAGCTAAGTAGACAAGCATCATAAATATGCCAACAGATCGTAAAGGATACATATCTAGACCCTTAGCAGATATAATCATCAAACCACGGCCGCCTCTGGGAGACCAAAAGGCTATGCAAATGGATGCCTTTCTTTAATGACGCTTGCTGTTCCTTTGGATGAAGTTCTAATGCTCCAAAGCTATTTTAGTGCCGCGGGATAGTCACTTACTGCTTAAAGCTGGCAAGATCACACAATATTTCATTAATATTTCACCAAACGCATATTTACTGGGGGCTGTGAACAAATCAAACTAATATCATTTAGTTCCAGTTTCTGCTTTAACTTTCGGTTGCGCAGCAACGTGAATAACCAAATCCCCAAATAAACAGGGTTTTAAAAGAGACGTATACTGACAATGCGTATATTGTCACTTGACAATAGCCCATACGGAAACAATCGCTAGTGTGCTGTTCTCGGTTCCAACCCGTTTGTTTTCTGGCATTTCCGAACATTCCATTTCTAGAAACTTTATCATTTTGTGCGGAACCTACATAAGAGGCTGCTGAGCGCTGAGTCAGACGTTTAAACGTTTACGAAGCATTCAGTGGACATTAACTGACTCATGACGAGTGCAGTTTAGTGAGAGTTGTGATCCCGTAGTGTCACTTCAGTTGTGATTGGACGGTAAAATTCTGTTGTTCTGAATGTGGAGTAGTGACTTAAGTGTAATGTTACGCTACGCTAATTCATTAGAGGGCAAATAACGTGTGTTAAGTAGTAACTGGTGTTCTCATTTGTTACAATAATAGCAATAAATACCAATCTACCCAATACCTGAGCGAGTAGTGAAGTTTTGAGAGCTATTAGGATGCACATGGCCTCTAACATTAGGATTTATCTTGTTTTTCCTAACCACAATTCTCAGCATTTCAAGCCTATCGCCGTTAATGGGGAAGACGCACCGCTTCGTCACGAAAAGAAAATCAGTGATTACACACTCCATACTTACCGTTATTTATATACACTATATAATGTAATATTTATCTGTGGGGTACTTAAAACCAAAGGTATATGTAAATAAAAAACTCTCTTCAAGAACTTGAAAGTGAAATCACAGTCGTGTATGAGCACACTCGCGGCCCGGCCGGCAGTTTTGAAAAGGTCCTCACTTAGGTGTGCACATACAATTGTGCAATTTCTATTACCACCGAGATTGATACCGTAGTTAAAGCAATTAAACTAAAGAAGAAAGCGTAGAATTTTGCCACAACACCTCCTATCATACACAAATGTACAACTTGTTCAAGTGTATTCAAATCAACTTATCTGGCATAAAGAGATTACCTAAATTGCATGTATTCAAAACTTGCAGCAGAAATCAACGTAATAATGCTTAAAGATTAACACAAATTGTAAATATGCGTCTGAAAGTAAACATATGCTTTGATTTCAGAGGGTAATTTGTATCGTGTAAGTGAATAAAGAAATACAATTAATATAGATTAAAGGAAAAAGAAAAGCTAAGTAAAGCTTTATATCTAGTGTTCAGTTTGTTAATAAGTGCATATTTTAATAATGACGTTACAATTAATATAGATTAAAGGAAAAAATAAAGCAATTAAAGCTTGATATAGAAATTGTGTTCAATTCTGTTAATAAGCGTGTATTTTAATAATGACATGAATATCCAAATTAGACACACTCGAAAGCTTTTGCATGTATAAATGATCTGGCTAAAGATACAATAAGAAACCTTCTTTAGGTTCTACAGTTACTAGGCTTAGTAGTCCAGCTACATTAAAGAGGATTCAAGTTGTGCACGTTCGTAGTGCATGTGATGGCACAGAATAAGGAACCGGTTCTACCCGTCTGCTCTACAGACAAAGCGTGCATAACTTCATTATTTTGGTAGCTCACCTGTTAAGCCTATACCATGTTACTTTTTGGTGCTCAATAAGGTTAAAACTAGCAACTAAACTTCTGCATGCAGAGTGCGCCTAAACTCGATTTCTAAACCTCGCATTCAGAACTTCACAGACACAAAATTTAATGGCGGCTGACAGCTGAGTATTTTCTTTGTTGTGCATATAAATTATATTTATATCACCGGCTTTACATCGTGATTTCATAGCTCGTTTAACTATACAACACCGTAAGCCGTGGCAACCCTCAGATTAGGTGTCGTGCTGACCAGCTCCTCCTGCCACCCGCCATTAAATTTTGTGTTAGCCATAGTAACTAAATTTCTGCATGGGTAGGGATTAACAAATCGCCTTCGTAACTGAATTTCGGGTCATTTTGTAATATATAACATTTTATGACGTTACAGCTAATTAATTATCTAGCATAGAATTTAGCCTTACAACTAAGTTCTAAAGTCAGAATAAACTACACCTATGCAACAGTAATACGCAATGGCTATTTTAACAAAAGTTAATTAGGCAATATGGGAAATATAACAACAGTAGCCAATGGAGTTTCCTGTCATCAGAAGTAAATAATAAATTACAATAAATTTCATTCATTATGGATTCCTATTGAAATATAATTTGAAGATGGATTTAATTATTTTATAAATATTTAGGTGGTTTTAATTTTTAAATATGATAGACTTTCACTGGGTTCTATATTATGCGCTCTGGGCGGCTCAGTTGGTTAGACTCTGGCCTACTGATCCCAAGGTCGCGGGTTCAAATCCGGCCCAGACCGATGGTTTTTAAGTACGCTAAAAAGCGACAGCTCCATGTAGATTTACTGGCATGTAAAAGAACTCCTGCGGGACAAAATTTCGGTATACTAGAGACGCTGATAAGATCCTGGCAATTGACAGCGTCGTTAAGCAACTAAATAATTCATTAAATAGTTAATAACTAAGCGAGACTTACCACAGCAGGCTCGATTATGTAAGATAATCAGCTATACACACCTGAAATAAGAAAACATTCAAAGTTAGTGAGATTCTAAATAAGCATAGTCTGAAAATGTCACTTAAATTTTCCAAATGAATTGATATTCTAATACAGAGGGAGAGAGAGAGAGAGAGAGAGAGAGAGAGAGAGAGAGAGAGAGAGAGAGAGAGTAAGTAAATCAAATTCCGGTTAAAATAAGCAGTAGAACCAATTTTACTTTTCTAAGACATATAAGTAACTTAAGTATTTTGACAGATCCTCTTATTCGTTTGTAGACCCACCTCTAACAATAAGTGGGTCACGAACGTCAGCAGTATGCAACAGCATAAAATCTCAGTACGCACTGACAAGGAGTACAAACTTTAAAGAAAAACTCTTCTATATTCAAAAGAATATACAGTACATGCTAAAAGTTTAAAAACACATAGTCAGATGGGACAGCATCACTTCTCTTGCACCATGTATTCGTATATCACTCAATAGCTCTGAAATTCAAGGCATATAAGAACAATGGGTGAACATAAAGAAGACATGAGAAGAAATTCAGCATGAGAGGAATGGGACCAAGCAATAGATAAAAGGGAACAGTATATCTAAAAGAAGAATGTTACAGAAACAAACTACAAATAATTAAGAAGCATACTGTCAAAAAAGAAGAGATGTTAACAGTCTTCGTAAAAAAAAAGAGAGAAAAAAGAATATTGCAAAAGACAAAGACAAGAAACACAAGCCCTATAACAGCAGAGATAAGGGAATTTTACACGGCACTAAAACTAGTTACCCAAGGGAAACAACAGAACAACTATCTCGAATGAGATAGCATCCTAAGAGAAGATAAGGATATGCTGGAAAGAGGGGATGAATATTTCAAAGAATTGTTAAATAAGGAGCAATTAACCAATCAGGAACACAAAGTACTGAAAATATAAATAAGGAAAGCACGAAGGAAGAAGTACGTGATATTTTGGGTGTTAAGATAGCAATACGGTATTTGAAGAATAATAAAGCATTAGGAAAGGATGGCATAATATCTGAGTTAATAATTAATAAAGCAACACACAATTTAATAATAGACATATACAGCTCTAAACGAATGCCTGAAATCTGTCCAATATATGAAAAGCGAAATAAATATCAATGACACAGCCATAAGGGAAATGCATTATTAAATGTATTATATACAATATTTTCAGGTACCTAAATGACGTAGTAAAGAAGCATGCAGGAACTATTTTAAAGGAATATAAATAAGGATTTTGAAGTGGTAAGAGCTCAGTAGACAATATGACAAATGATTTACAATATGACAAATACTGGAAGATTCCTATGAGCACGTCGTAGATTTGTGTATTACACGATTAATGATGAGGCAATGCAAAACATTAAAGCTAAAGTAATGGTAACGAATTAACTAAGTGCCGATTATAATTACAACATAGGGATAAGACAAGGAGAAGACAAGGAGATTTACCTATCCTTAGCTTAGAATAACACAAAGCTTTCCACATTTTACCGTAACATATTGCCTAAACTTATTAGCAACGATAATTCTCATGCTGTGCTTGGAGATCGTGAACATCAGCGGCCACTTGGCCGCAACATCATCGTCTACACCACTACTTCAGATCATGACACTGCTCCGCCACCTGCTGAATGCCATCGAAGCCGGAATTCAGGACCACCGCCTCCGCATCTTCACAACAGATCTTCCCCCGGAACTAGATACAACCGTTCTCTCATCAATCTGCCATACTTTTATCACAAACATCAGCGGAATTTCTGCTACAACATTTGAATTCTGCTGTCTCGTCTCCCTTTGGCTCCCGCCATCTGGCAGCACCGTCCTTCTGCTGCAATAACGGTTGTTGTTGTAGTGTTTAACGGCCGCTTTTACTACTACGGCACCGCAGGCGGTGACACTGATGATACATGAAGATGGAGCCCGGTGGAATGAGATGGCGGGGGAAACCGGAGCACCCGGAGAAAACCCGCCCTGACGCCGCTTCGTCCACCACGAATACCATATGCGGGTCCCTGGGATCGAACCCGGGCCGCCTAGGTGGTAGGCGAGCGCGCTAACCACTCGGCCACGGCACCGCCTCCAATAACGGTGTTGGATTATTCTACCTAGATACTTCCTTGCTACACCCTCTTCAACTTCCCATCCGTCACCGTTTCTTTCTCCATAGCGAAATAACGCAAACTATTTATGATGTCCAACTCCTCTCCCGCCTTCGCTTTAAGGCACTGTGGACAATTAACACTGACCTAAGCAAAGGAAGAAGCAGGGTTCTAAGTTCAACACATTATCCAGAGGTGAGTGCCAGAGTGTGCACTGAAGAGCTACGGACAGTGAGAACCAACAGTGCCATAAAAAGCAGATTAAATCAAAATGTATTATAAGATAAATTAATCTTTATAACAATAAAATATCAGTTTATAAATGGTCGCGTGGGCCTATTACAATTATTTGATAGCTCTATTATTCATGTACACTTTGTTTTTGCCCGTGCTATTAACTGGTGATAAGAATGCAACTGTAATTACAAAATCAATAGGATCTTCCACAGTTGTTACAGTTTGACCAACTGTGAACTCTCAGATTGCTGAGAGTCAATTACTGGACAATGCAAACATATTTGGTTTTTATGAGATGACTACACACCCATTTTCTCAGAAGACAGAAATTGCGCACGTTGTTGTTTGTACAATGCTTAACTCTGATACGATTATGGCCATCTGCGGAACACTCCAGCAGAAGTCTGCAGTCACTAAGATAAGAATCAAATTACGGAACAACCAGCTTCATACAGATATTAAAATTAAGCAGTACTTCACCTGCTTTACTATCCTTTTATGTCTGTTCGTGACCGCAGATGACGCTAAATTTTCCCAGGGATAATTACGTTAACGGGGAGTGCAGCGTCATGCTTGGATTGTTGCAGGGTAGCTGGATCAATAAAATTTCTTATCAACCTCAGCTTGCTGCACCACGTAACTTCATTGTCATAAATCCTGTACACAAACGAGCCAGCACAAATAACTCCCGGCGGAAGAGTCCCTCGTGGCTGTGACGATGCAGTTTCATTTGATATCAGCATTACCAGCCAGCCGATGAATTTGTAAACACAATTCAGTGGGACGGAGCTTTGTCAATGTTTTCTATTGCCTCCAGAGGAAAGAGACTTTAATGTAAAATGGAATCTGAATTCAGCGAGGCTCAAATTGCTCCATAAGACTGAATGGACCGAGTCCAGTGAATGACGAATAATGACTTCTGATGCATTCCGAAATATTTCCGCACATTTTCATCCGAAAAGCAAGCAGCATATTTGTACCGTTTTCATGTTGTTTACACGGCGCTTCTTTCAACTGTCAGCCTTCACTTATTGCGCCACGCAAAGAGAAAAACAAACAAAATGTGCACTTCAAGATTTATCTGCATAGGTTTTATTTACATATTTCATATAGTCTTTCCTCAGCTAGGGATATTTACAAGAAATACCGTAGTTCTTAATAGTTCAAGTTTGAGGAACCGAGATTGATTTTGGCGAGAGCTTATATTTGGGAAGTAGTTATTCAGGATCACGGTTAAGCAGTATCTTGATGTCAAATTGGAGGTACTGGGTTCGATTCCTGTCTGGCAGGCAACTCTGACCAAGAGTTAAGTAGTTTCTCCGGATGTGTGGGCGCATGCTGGCGTGGATCTTCTATCACGTTTACTGTTCATTTCCTTTCCCCATCATTTCTTTGATCAGCTTTGGGGTTGAAGAACCAAGCGACAAAGTTTGGCATGTTGCGCATCCCTGGCGTTGGTTGGTCCGCAAGAGCTCGCTTTCTAGGCCCATATCACGAGTCGACGGAACTCTCATTAGGTACGGGGTTAGAGAGTAGCTAGCCGGCGCCAGGACATATCTAGAATCATTAACGACTCTCCATACTCACGCACATCGTCATCTGGATCTGGTCATTCTTTGACTCACGTCGTTTTGTCCTCCTGAGAAATAAAATTGATATCACTAGTGAATAGAAAACATTCTCACGAATATTAATGGAGATGCAATTCAGTTTTAAGAGAAAGTGTAAGAATATGCTGCAAGTGAAGCAGGCATCCATGCTTTAGACGACATAAATCAAATGTAAGCTTTGCGGTTACAATAAGTGAGATGGATTTACAGAAATCTGATTTTTCGTTTCGAATTAAGCAAGTTAATAGTGCTCCTTAGCGTAGCACATTTTCAGCCTACAATGATGAACAGATTTATGTTACATTTTCACCTCCAGTACCTTCTACTGGCCACCTGTAGCACTCAATTCAAATAAAATTTGCTTAAAATGCATACTAACCACAATTAAGGCCAAAACCAAATTAATAATTTAGAAGGATACTATGGAGTTTCACCGCGGAAAAGTTGAAGAAAAGCACCAAAATAATGTTATGCTCAAAGTATACAAAAATGCATATTTGTTGATCCAAATCGTCTTTTATCACTCCTATAAAGTAGGCGTTACAATATTTAGACGCTTTTGTGTGTATCAGTACAATAGCAGTGCGCCATCTTTCATTTTTCCCCTCTGCATTCGTTTTGTATGCTTTTACTGAAGAGGGCAGAGCAACCCCTTCCATTAACGCTCTGGGTGGGAGTCGCAAAAGTGATGATTACATTTATACTGTGCGGAATTAAATATTGGCCTGAAAATGTTTTTTTTTTTCTGTATTTTCTCCATTTTTATTCCTGCCTCCACGCTTTTTCGCATCCAAAGCACATATTTTATTACTTATCGAAATATACTGCGTATATGTTCCATTTTAATTAAGGATTTTCCTATTAATTTCATAATATACTGGTGGGCAGTAATTTTCAAATAGCGAGATGGAACTGAAAAAGTGAATATTAAACAAGCATGTCCAATTTTACAATATTGTAGTTACTCCAATGTAATCATATTATACAGAGAAAATATAGTATAATCAAAATAGCCATTTGTCTCCCTTAACTATAATAAAGATAAAAGAGTTTATATAAAATGCATTATGTTTAAATGTGCATGGAAGCCAATGCAGGCTTGGCATTGAAACACCATTATCAAAGTGATACTGAAAAATCGTCTTCCCTGCGTATCATTCACCATTTGCTTTACGTTGGGTATTGTGGTTATAAAACGCTAACCTTTGCATCCTTAAATATAGATTATAACTAGCACATTCATTTAGTCACCTTACTCTTTGTTGTGCGCATATGGAGTTCACATCACTATTTCTTAACATTCAAATAGAGGCATTGTGCTGCCAACCGCGACACTAGTGTCTTAATCACCACCACCACCACCATCACCGCCGCCGCCGCCACCACCACCACTGTCAATGCCAATACCACCACCATCACCATCACCACCCCCACTGCCAATGTCAACCCCACCCCCACCACCACCACCACCATTATCATCACCATCACCAGCAGAAGCATCATCATCTAAAAGGATTAGGCCTATTGACCTGTTCCACCTTCGAAGGTGATATCGTCCAACCGTCTCATTCCAGTCTAACGATATTTCTCTGTCCTCTTGGCCTGTAATTTAGCATTAATTTAGGTAGTCAATTGTCAGCCATTCTTGTTAAATGTTGCTACCAGTTATTTTGTTTTTTGCTATATTAATTCAGACAAACTGAAAATATCTAGTTGTATATTTTGACTTCTCTGATGATCCAAGACAGTGACACAAACCTTCTGGTTTATTTTGTTTAGCTAATATTAGTTACGAGGTTTTAGGAAGACTTAAGTTTGTTAATTAATAAGGGTTTATTAAATTTAAAACCTAGAATAGCACTTTGATTATTTCTTCTCTCGTCATGTAACTTCTTAGAAATGTAATTTCACCAGTTTCCATTTTCTTTTTAGTTGCTCGAGTTATAGACCAATTTTCTGAACCATAAGTTAAGAGTGGTACAGCTAATGTTTTCGGTCAAACTAAAATATCTCCGTAGGAAATGGTCAAAGACAAAAACGTAGGATATAACATGTGATCTATCACTGGTTTAAATTGATGTAAAGACTTTCTTTCCTTTTTCTTTCTTTTTTGTGAAGTTCTTGCATTCACTTAACTTTTTAATGGTTCTTAGATTTAATTTTAGGACTTACATCATTTTATAAAGTATTTTTTGTATGTAGAACCGCATTTCTTGTAAACTTCACCGCAAAGCCAATTTTAAAAAACTTTTGGTATACTTTCATTCACTTGTTTCTAAGTATATGGAGAATGTTGTGAAGCAGAATTGTTAAGTTACATTAAATTATCACAGAAGCATCTGTGATTCTATTGTAAATTTGGGATTTTCTTTTAATTTTTTCTAATTCCTATATAAGCGTGATCTTTCCCTCAGAATGTTAAGGTCAGCCATTCCGCTTCAGAAACTTCCTTGATTTATTTTGATTGATCTGAAGTATAAATGTAAAGGTTTTTAGTTGTTAGAATGTGACATTCAAAATAAAAAATAACTATGTATACAACGTTTTGGTTTTGAGAAACTTAGGAATTAAAGTTGCTCATATAAAGATTTTCTGCACTCACAATTTAATCAGTGCTTCAAACGTTTGATAAAAATTAATTGTTTTGGTAAACACTGATTTAACTAAAAGAATCCTATCAGAAATTGTTTTTAATTACACTGAGTAGAATAAGATACGATACAACACGTACCTGCTTTACAAACTGTATACGAAAAGCAGAATTACAATAATGGAATTAATTGTAATTAGAATTACAATATTTTGAGATGTAAAGAAATGTAAACACATACGATTTCAATCACTAAACAATCACCCGCTCTGATATGTAGAGAGCAAACATGACCAAGCGTTTGTTTGTTTTTTTTTTTTTTTTCTTTCCATTGCTGTTTGGTAAACAGTATATGTATCTTTTTAAACTGGAATAAATAAAATACAGAATTAAAATGATACGCTAGAATATCCTTCAGAATAAAATTACCCAACTTTGGAAAAGCTGATGCGCTGTATTCACTAAACTATACTACTATTGTCATTGATGTGGCTTATACAAACAATTCCTTTAATTGTTTCTATTTGCGTCATGTTAATTGCGATAAATATTTGAAAATAATAGTTTCATTACATACATTGGTTGCAGGTACAAGAGGGGCATAAGGAGCCGAATAAACAGTGGGATGCTTTTAAAAGCGAGTTCTCATATCGTGTCTTTGAAATTACTCTCGAACATTCGCTTTTGATAAGATTACGAAAACGACTGAATAGATAGTGACAGATTTCTAAAGTTTAACTGAGTGTTGACAAATTCAAGTCAATAATAATAATAATAATAATAATAATAATAATAATAATAATAATAATAATAATAATAATAATAATAATAATAATAATAATAATAATAATAATAATAATAATAATAATAATAATAATAATAATAATAATAATAATAATAATAATAATAATAATAATAATAATAATAATAATAATAATAATAATAATAATAATAATAATAATAATAATAATAATAATAATAATAATAATAATAATAATAATAATAATAATAATAATAATAACGATAATAATAATAATAACGATAATAGTAAAATAATTTTTTTATATCTGGTCCTATAAAATACTGATGGAATTTCTCCGCACCTTCATCTCCCAAAAAATCTGAATGGAATATCATATGGGATGGAAGAATTCAATAATGGCAGATAAATTTCAGAAAAATTCAACAGATCTGTAATAATTGTTCGATATATGTGGTAGTTACATGTCTCACGTTGCCTAAAAATTAGAACATGTTCTTCAATAACAATACCTTTGGTTGTGCGTGATTCAACTTTGAACTACCAAAGCTGAATTTCTGCCAGTTTCCTTATACGCGAACCAACTTCCTCTTAGTGGTATGGTTCTTCAAAAATTATCCTCTAATTGCAAAGTTGAATTAAATTTTAAAAAATCACCTTCATGGTGAACCTGAAACCACAAATGTTTGCCATTTTATACAGCTACCGTTGTGAAATACATGTATGTGCATTTAACCTACTCGTGTGTACATAGTAGAATCCAAGAAAGTATTCCAGAAGATATTAGTACCTTCATATTTTAAAGCGACTTCAAATTTCAAAAATGCTTTTAGTTTCCGTGTCTTTATAGCTGGCCCTATTAAGTTTAATTAAATTGCATATTATCGCCAATTTCACGGACTGTCCCTTCAGAAACTATTTTTTCTTTTTCTCTCCGACCTCTGTTTTCACTCTAGTATTCCGTTGGGATTGCGGGAACCTAGTAAATAGCTCACATGAGCAGAATATTTTTGTTGAAATTTTTATTGTCCTATTGAGGTTAAATGTGTTCACTTATTTCCCTGTTGCAGCTATTACTTTTCTTTGTCCTCCACATTAAAAACTTCTCTCAATGATCATATTTCTAGTGCTTCTCTCTTTGTTTTTCCCCTTTTGATTTTTTGTATCTAGTATTTCGAGTCACAAACAACAGTTGGTACTGCTAAAGTCTCCTAAAATTAAAAAATTGTTCTTCCGTGTTTCGTATGTTCTTCTAATTATCACATATACTTGATTCCAGGTTTGTGATTCATTTTTTGACCTAATTCTCTTCAGCAATTTCAAAGTCTAAATACTAAAGCTCTTTACTTTTTTATGTTACTGCTTATTAGTAGCTTGCACCGCAGTTGTTTTCTCCTGAAAGGATAAGACTTGTTATTTTGTTGCAGATATAGTTGTGATTACAGCTCGTTCTGCACCTCAAGACTACATTCTGAAGCAGCTAATACTGGCCGGGCTGCTCCACACCACTGGCGGTACGTGCTACCTAGAACCACTGTTTTGAATAGGTGACAACAATCAGAGTGGCAAGACAAAAGCGTTTTCGAGATTATTCGCAAAGTGTCTGGCGGCCGGCGTATTTGTAGAAGTTCCAGAAAGGTCCGTGTTAGGTAATACTCACTACATAACGAGAGAGGCGACGAGAGTTAGTCAGTTTTTAGTCTGTTAGTGGGTGCGGAACTATACATAGTTGTTTGTGTACCGTCACATCGAAAGGAAGATAGTGAAGCAGTTAATGCGGGTTAAGTGGTCGTATCGTCAGAGTTAATTTTTGTGAAACAGAGAGAGAAAAGTGAAAGTCAGAAAATTGTATATTAATGTTACGAGAAGACAACACCTGTGAGTTGTTATATCACGAAGGACTGTAGACTGTGTTAATAAAGAGAAGAGAACTGTGTATTTGCAAATTCGGCTAGAAGAAAAATACGTTACAAAAGAAAAAACATAGGTGGAGTGAATTTTTTGGTTTTGTTACATTGGTGTCAGAACTGGGATTTTGTTACATTCGTCAATTCGCCAAATTGTCATTTTGTTACAATATAATGACCACACCAAGGATAGACAATGCAGATAGAAATGTTCATAACAGTAAATATATAAATGGAAAGTTTTCCGTACGCGTCTGCCCGCAAAGGTATTTTCCGAGTCCCCTTTTGTTTAATATTACGTATTTCTGTATTTAAAACCATGTTAAGTTATTTGAACTGTTCCCATACTCTTTGCTGATAAAACTAGCAAGCAGTCTGCAGCGTAACGGTCTTTAAGAAGCGATAAGCATGTGCTAAAACATATTTTCACCACCATGTAGACGCCATTAACTAGCACCAATATTTTCATTGGCGATAATCCTAGAGCATCTAATTTAAAGTAAAGCATGTAGTTTAAAACAACGGTAGGGTCCTCTATATATTTCTTTAGCTAGTACTCAAGTTCTTAATATCCTTTCTCCTGGTTTTAATCACACTCTCACTTTAACACGTTCCGCTAGAACAAGTCTCACTTACGAAGCCCTTCACGCCCATTATAGTGGAGCTCTACTAGAAGTCCGTGCTTCATCGTCAACTACTTTTTGTTGGGCAGAAGACACTTCTTTCTTTAAAGATGCATAGTTGTTTAAAGAGGAGCTGTGCTTCTTAATTACGGAGTCTAGACATTCATCTATTTTTGCTGGCTTTAAAATTGTTACCACTTGAATGTCATCGTATTGTGCTCCGTTACTGAATGCATCACGAATAGAAAATAGTTTAACCGAAAATTCTGCTTGATTTGAAAACAGTTTATAACGTAATTTTACAAATTAAGACCTAGATACATAAACAAAAACAGAATTTAAGAATTTGTAGGTAAAGAGTTCAAGGTAGTAGCAATACTGCGATTCTTAGAGGAAAGAAACCCTCAGAACTAAGACTCAATAGATCAATTCTAGATAGTCATATTCATCCTAACTGCTCCTCTATCCTTCGTTTTAAGCTTTTTTTGGGAAATGGTTTCAAATTATGGAATATGGCCTTGTTCATATGCAAACTGACAAAGAAATGGTGTACTATCTATACGGCTAAAATATTTTTAGTAAATAGTGCGCTTAAGAATATAATAAAAAATCGCAACTATTATGCCAAATGCACAGCCAAATACAACTGAATCTGAAAAAGCCTAAATCAAAGAAAACAACAGTAATGTGTAGGTGACTAACGTTATGTAGGATGAGAAAAATATTATTACATAATTTCTACATTTTAATAAGCTTTCCACTTCCCTTTAGTTATATTCTTGATTTTCGCTTATAAAGATTCCTAGATATATTAGGTTTAAACAGAACGAAAAATAAGTTATCTACAATATTTACGTTTTCCTGTCGTGGCTATCATATCAAATAAGGCTCTTTAATAAAAATAAACATGTGAGCTGGTTTTTAGATAATAAGAATAACGAATATGTTTTCGTGTTAATGGTTTTCTGTTCTAGCTAAATTTGATAGAATTTGTTTCCTTCAGTCCTAAAGGAATCGTAAGAATGAGGTTTGCAGTTGCTCTCTCTTTCTCACTTATGTCAATACTTCTGCCTTACGTAGCGGCACAAAAGTAAAACTATAAGAGTGACAAAGACACTTGTATGTATATTCGAAGTACTATAGGACAGACGTTTGTCTTGATTCTTAAACTGGAGAGAATTCTTAACCTATGTACTTGGTAATGTTTGGAGAAAGATATGAAGAATAAAACATGTTGAATTTTCTGTAAAATGCTGATAAAGTGTTTTTCATGTTTAATAGATTTTGTTTCATTTCTGAATCATAAGAGACATACAAAGGATTCTGGAGGGAAAATGCACATTTCCATTCGTCATTTCAAGAAACGTACAAATGTTTGTGATTGTCATTTTTCGTTTTGTTTGCACGATTATGGTGTACTGATTTTCGAATTTATTTTACATGTTTATGAATTATCACTTTATTGATACTTTAAACAAGGATTCCTAGACAAAAACATCGTATTAAAGGTAACCTAAGATGGAGGAGAACACTGTTATGGGCTATGTGCTGCATGAAATGTAGTTATGGCATTTGTAATCGCTAGAGAAACTGGGCCAAGTGTTCGCGTCAGAATGTTTTATTTTGTTTACACAAAACTCCGACACAATACGGAAACTCAAGCCTTTAATACATTATAACGTAAGAAGTATTATTTGCGCTAACCGATTTTGATTTTTTTTTTTTTTTTTTTTTTTTCACCATAGAAAATACCTGCTCGTTGGACATGATGTTAAGCATAGTCTATGGCTGACACACAATTTAATAGTGAATGCAGGAGGAGCTGGTCAACACAATATACTCGTACAAACAGCTAGCCACGTCTTGCGGTGTTGTCTAGTTACACATGCTGTGAAATCACGCCGTAAAGCCGGTGATATACATATCATTTGCGCCCACAAAATTTATACGCACAACAGTAAAGAGGAGATTAGTGGTCAGGTATAAGCCGCCATTCAATTTTGTGTCTATCATAATTTCATTTCATGAATTACTAAAATATTAAAATGATTTACAAATCCCTTAAACTTGATACGAACCATTGGGGTTATAAGTGTACATGCTTGCGAAGAACGTCTGTTGAAAATGCCAAGAAGTGGCAAATTATTGCACGCAGTTGAGTTTTTGGATGTCAAAATCTTCTAGTAACCTTTTTTATTTCATTATTGATTATTATAATCTGGTTTGTTCTATGGTTGTGCTAAATAGCTGTATAAAGAGAGATAACTTAACATTAGAAATTAGTGATCAATATTTTATATTAACTGACAGTCAAAAAGTTATTGTTTGTGTAAAAGGTGTAGAAAAAACTATGAACAACAAACCGTTGCACGTTTTTGGAAGAATGACGTCACAGGCAAGTGGGTGTCAGATGCTACAAATGTGCCATATATACAGGAAACCAAATAAAAAAGGTGAGACTCCTACCCGGTACCGCGTGACAAGGAAGAACAGGTGATTTTAGTTCACCATAGTCAGGGTTAGAAGGGCAGATGGGATCAAAAGCTTAAGGTTGAAGTTAGGCAGGGAAATAGAAAAAAGGCGAAGGTTAAGTGTGAATCATTGTGGTGGAGAGTTTGATTACCAAATAGCTAGGAAATTTGGTAAAGGAATAAGAGGAGGTGTTAACAGAAGGTTAGAATTAACTGAGTAATTGAAAAGTAATAAGGAATTGGGAAAATATGAAGAGAGTAGGTAACAAAAGTGACACAAAAAATAAAAGTAAAATTGAAAACAATTACAAACATTAGCCAAAGGATAAACAACACCATACATCATAATGTAAATATATGTGAGAAAGCTTAGGGCCCGTCCAAGGACAAATGGGCCAGGCCAAGGGTAGGCAAAGATGTGAATGCTTTCGTGCTTAAATAAATTCAATTTAATTCATATTAACTGGGATTATTATTCTCGATAGCTGCAGTTCATGTGTTTTTTCAAAAATATTAAACGTTGTGGCCTGAGAGAGTGGAATATTTCATTGCAAATGTAAAGAATTTGCAGTTTTGATGTGATTAAACAATTGTGGGACCAAAAAGAAGGTAGAAAATTTAAAATTTAACCTACTATTTCGACCAAGGATTTTTCCACTGCCACAGTGTACTTATAGGCTAAGTAGCATTTCCAGAACTTTAAAATCGTCGGCGAAAGATTAAAGAACTCGGACTTTCCGTCAACGCTTTAGATCCTTTTGCCTGATTTTTCCATCTATTATTTAGAATGCTTGAGACTGCAAAAACACAATTATAACGGGTAAGAAATGATTCATTATAGAACCCTCTGGATCTGGTATAATAGTTTCATAAAAACAAAGTAGGTAAATTAAATTAATTACCTTGTCATTGGAGTTTAGAAAGCTAACTGTGCAATATTGGGTAAGCCAGTATTTGACCAGTTTTGACTCTACTGGAACCAATATGCACCGTTCACCTTTGTGAAACCTCGAATGTCTTGAAATCTTTGCGGCCGGAGAGAAAATCTGCCGCAGTTGTGCCACAGGGATTTTTGAATTATTAGCGAGTTTTGGGTTGTTACAGAAAATACTCCCTGGGATTAGTCACACACACGCCGCGGTCACTTTGAAAGTCAAATGTTAACGCATGAGGGTTGTGCCTTTCTGCTACTCACAAAATGTTACGCCCTACGAAAAAAATCTCATTTACTTTACTGCTTTTTGTTTGTTTATCTAAAGCGCGAGTGTGGAAACTGTATGATTCTTCCAAAAGTAGGCAGAGGTAGACTACGTGATAATAGACTCACTTTATGTATAGATACGTGAGAAAAAGAGAGGACGAGAGAGTGAAGGACAGAAGAGAGAAAAGAAGAATTTTACACATACATGCACACACGCACGCGCACACACACACACTCATAGTACCTGTCAAAGCCATGAACGGTATCGGAAAGAATGTGAAACTGCCGAGATGTTTACGCGAGGTTAGCGCATAAACATGGCTAGAAGGTGTGCGTACACTCTGTTCAGAGACAACCATATCTTCAGGACAGCAACGTCTCATATATCGGCAGGCGCGAGGGATAATCTACTCGTTTTTTATTACTGACTATACGCCAAGTTACTATGACTTCGCTCTTCTAATAAGATAAGAAGCGATCGATGCGCTCGACAGCCAAGGTCAGTACACCTGAACGCTTTGCCAAGTAATACACACATTACGCTTTCACAAAAATGAAGAATGCTGAGGTTTGAATTGCACACTATGTATTCTATCATTTTACAAACACTTTGCACCTGCATGCACTGCTCAAAACACAAGCCAATGTTTATTTCACGAAATCTCACAAACGACCAGAAAATCACAACAAAGATTACCTTGTACATCTCTTATTCCTTCGCCTTCGAGTGATCTTCTCTTTCTTGTTCCTTTTTATTTTACCTTTTATCTAAAATAATACACCCTTAAGAAGATCTTAGGCGTTAGAGGTATTATATCAATGGAGATCTTGTATATATTACCGGAAAATAAAGTTGAGTATTTATTCATTGTAAATCATCAGCTCTCATCCTGTTTGGTGTGAAAGACAGTCTAAATTTTCTCAAAGGCCTCTTTATCAGCTTTGAGCTTCTTTTATCTGCCCGAAAACCACGACACGGAACCAGTCGCTTTATTTCCTTTCGTAAGGATGCTTGAATCAGATGAGAAGCTTTAATACCGTAAGAGTACCTTGCCATTTTAAATCAAGGGTAGGAGCATTGGCACTCAGAATTCCGGCCTGGACTTTTGAAGCTTAATTCAACTCTGCAAATTAGTGTCTGCACATTGTCGTTTTCAGAAAGCATGTACTATCAAAACACAACTGTAATATTGGTTAACTACAGAACTTTGAATTTTAGCACTGCAGTTCGCTCTTCAGATGCAATACCTACTTCTCTAACATTTCAATGGCGTTGAAGGTTTGCCCGCATTATGCTGGAATAAGATAAGGATTTCAGTGTTAGAACAGGTTCTTTACCATGATATCTTAACCAGCGTTGCGCAAACGTGTTTCCAATCGCGTGGTATTGAATTTACAAGCCTCATTCAATTTTCTAAACGTAAGGGGGAAAAGCAACCGCTCAATGACACCACTGTTCTAATTTTTCGAGGTTATGATGATTAGCTATATAATATGCCCTTAACCATTCTCCACATCAAATTATCATAGATGTAGACTTCGAGATCGCTCCTTGAAAGACACTAAACTTAAATACCAACTTTGATTTTTAACCGACTTTTCGTTCTCGAGTTTGCTGTCCATACACACGCGCGCGCCACACACACACACACACACACACACACACACACACACACACACACACACACACACACACACACACACACATACACACACACACACACAAACCTTTTTCTAAAAATGGTTCTTTTGGATTCAGGGGCCCTCAAAACATATTTCCGGTGAAATCTCGACATCGAATTTTTGGATCGAATACAATACTACCTCTACTTACTATGCGTAACAGAGAAATAAAAAGTCAGATTTATATAGAGAAGGACATTATTTCGAGCTTCTTTTATTAGGAAAATAAACTGTGCAGGTAACCGTAATATATTCGCCGGTCATCCGATGCTGTACGAAGGGATTGATGCATATATGAACATGACCATGAGGCAGGTCGGCTGCAACCAGTTACAGCATTCAAGAGAAAACCGGAAAAAGGCAATCCGGAAAATCTAAAGTCCGGATATTCCGGGATATATAGGCAACAAGCAAAACAAAATTGCACACCAGCAGACTTGCCGTTTATGACGATAAGCATTATGCTTTGTGATTCTTTGTGATTAAGATTTTTATATTTGTTAATATTTTGTAAACAACACATATTTACTGAACATAATTTTATTACATCGCTTCTTATCAAAGAATTGATCCACAGTCTTCTGTTTTAAACACGCGTGGCGTTAGAATAAACTTTGAATTATACTCCCAAACACTTTGATTATACACAAAAACAATCCCGTTGAACCACACACGACAAATTTAATCGCAAATGCCGTTTGAAAACAGTAGTAACACTGAGGAAGTTGAGAGAGGTGTATGACTTCGTGGGGACTAAGCTCAAGGCTTTCTTCCGGCACTTTTATAGCTGGTGAGTGGTGAGACATACCGCGTCAACACCGCGTAACACACTACTAAATCTTTCTTAAATTCAACAAGTAGCACTTTACAGTACAGTACAATGGTATTACCATAATTTATTGTGCAATTTATGTGGAAACCGTACACTGAATCAAACTACAAAGTGAATATTTAGCATACTAATACTTATGTTCTGGCTATCATAGTTAAATTTACTATCTAATGTGAAGATTAAATTTAAAAGGGATATCTACAAATCTGATCCAGATAATCCGGACATCCGGTTAAGTGAGGGCCGGATAAACGAGGTTTTGCTGTAATATGTTTTAAAATGTCCCCAAAGAAACACGAGCCGTTTAGGCAATGCCACCTAAGCAGCTAAATCGTCAAACTACTGGCTACGCTGGGTATTTCAGTTAGTAAATAAAATATGTGATTTTATTTTTGTAGAGAAACGGCTACTCAAGTACTATAATTCATTTCAAAACTATTGCATTCTGGATATGCTGCTGAAAGAGCTGATATGAGGGGAGATGGATCAAGAGAAAGGCAGAGAATGAATAACTGTATACTCTTTGACCTCTGCAGGAAATGTACCCTGCAGTGAAGGGTGTTGAATGTGTTGGAGCTGGACGTCGGAATTTCCTTAGTTATAGTCAGCTGTCCCTACAGGTTAAGCTCTTAATAAACAGCGAGATGAGGACATGTGGCGACTAAGATAAGCACTAACTCAGAGTTATGTCAGGTGAGCTGTTTCGCAAGCTCATAGGCTGCCCAACGTCATTAGCCACATTCAAGGATTAGGACCTGTTGGCGAACTTCGTACAACATTCCTGGTTCCTTTAACTTGTCACTCCTAATTGGCATCAAAACATTATCTAGTTATACATGCCCTTATCAGCCGTTATAGTGAAGCTTACAATATACTCTATAACGGGTGATCTGGAAGACTCCGAAGCGGCTACGCTGTGTTTTATCTGTACGCGTCCTCGGCGTACGTCACCGACTACCGCTGTCTTAGAACAGCACGGATGAAACCATACAGCACTTTAAAACTAGTTTTGAAAGCTTTAATTACCAATGTAATTAAAGGAGATGCTGAAACTGGCTACCGTCGTTGTCCATACATTTTTGGCACCTCTTTAGGAAATTATCCACCACTCGCCGCAGTTCACGTTGAAAAATGCTGGAAATTTCCTGGCAGATCTTCTGTTTTAATTTTTCCAGGATGGGTGGGTTTGTCTACACTTTATTCTTTAAGTTACAACAGAGATATAAATCACTGGGCTTAAGTCGGGGGACCGAGGGGGCCACAAATCTTTACTAATAATTCTCTCCTGAAGCACACTTTCAATTGTTATCATCAAAAGATTGGCTGTATGAGCTAAGGCAATTTCCAGAAATTCTTCTCAAAAGCTTTATTACCATTCTATCTGCTCCATATTGTCTTGAAACGTTCTATATATGTTAAGGTCCATATTGTACATAAAATATATGTACATTATCGAAGGGGAAACATTTGCATCAAGGTTTAAAAAATTGAGAAATATTGCATTTTTTTAAACAACAAACCATCCTTTTTTCTAACCTTAAAATTATGCACATAACATTGCCCATAGCAAATTCTTATATCTCCATAGTGTATAGTAAAAGGTTTCGAGAAATGATTTGAATATTTTATGCAGGTTTTACCAAATTATTAAAGTAATCAAAAATATTTATGATAATGACTTCAAATGAGTTTAATTTCTTAATCCCGATTACACTAAATCTGGACTTCTGAAAACATGATGCAAAATGGATAAAAGAATTAATTTCGACAACTCAGTAAATAAGTCAGTCATTATAGTCAGCCTTCTTCATAATGCTCAACTAGTAGTAACTTATGTAGGTTTAATCTGCGCTTATCTTTTGGGATGAGAAAAGCAGCTTCTCGATAAAATATGCAGGAATCGATTTGTGTAGCATGGATGGCAGAAGAATGATGCTGGAAGAGGACCGCTACATATTCATTGCCAGCCCAAATAGTTCGTTTTCATTTGTTCCGGTTTCCCTGTATGCAGGTGTGCCATCAGCTCCCAAACATCTCAACCTTTTCGGTTATTTTATTTATTTCACATCCTTTATTTCTTACCTGGAAACATCATGTTGACATAAACTTCAAACTTTTGTTCATTTATATAAAGCGTTTCTTTGGGTTCTAATGTCAGAGGTTAAAGTTCATGTTGTGGCGGCGGCGTCGGCGTCGACGACGGCGTTCCTCGGCTGCTCGTATATCGGCGTCTCGCGCTTATCGCCGGCCACACATACTAAAGGTCAATTTAGGGATGTGGGGAAACAGGTTGCTTTGATCTCAGGGTGTAATGAAGGTCACTGAGGACCTTCGTGTGTCCAACAAGGAAGACAATATTTTCTGTACCGCACTTCTGATTTATTGTGTTTATCGTGACATCTGCCCAAAATGCACCAGAATTCTCGGAGAACAATTTCCGAGGTTGTATATAATTTCTTGTCCCTGGTAACCGGTATTTCCCGGATGAAATTCTAATCCCCGAGGTAACTAATTTCCGCACTGCATGTTCGCGGTATCTTCATATCACGCATCTTTCCACGTCCTCCTCCTCGAAGTCACACTGCTCAAGTCCCTCACAATTCTCCGTCTGGTCTCTTCCCTACCTTCGCATCTGGACCACACAGATTTCTGCCCTTTTAGTTTCGAAAACATCCACCCTCGTTAAAATTAACGACCAAAGGGGACAAATATGTTTTCGAAACGCCCACTCCGAGAATCCTGGCTGTTTTTCTTCGAGCATCTGGTTTCCGGGAGAAGTTCCCGTCACAATGTCATGCTTATGAATTTAATATTGTAATGCTCTTAAAGTTCTATTATGAATTACGAAATTTCAACTCAAAGTCTAGCTCTTCCTTCATGAACTTTATTCGTGTTTTCTTTCCTCAACTCTAGGATAAATTATAGCTCCTATCGGGCCGGATATTTGCTGCGAGATCGTAATGGAATTTCACGAAGTGGTGCCTATTATCTTTCATTCTTACCGGATTGAGCTCTCCTAATTTTAGAATAAGAATGATCATAGCACTGACATTATGAACAAGGATGTAATATCGCAGTGCCAATCTCGTAGGTCGCTTCGACCTATTCTCGTGCAAGAGGGTGAATGGATATCGATAAATTGGAGGAAGTGTCGGCGAGGTGTTTGTTTTCTACTACTGCTGCTGCTGCCAGAAGCGGCACAAGCTCTTGCGCTCATCCATCTTCCAGACTCCACACCGTCAATCCCTTATCTCGAACGTCCCAGCAGCAGCTCGATTTGACATTAAATTCATTCCTCCCACCACATTCTTCTTCCTCCTCTCCTCCTTAACTCATTGCTTTCAAGGCAGCGCTGTACCATAACAACAATGCTAACAGAAAGAGAACAGTGTAAAAGTAACAAAAGTGCTAGTACGTATGTAATATTCTTACAAATCAGGAACTGTTGTATCTATTTCTGTCACTAAACAAAACGATTCAGGCTGATAGACCTAGGACAAGCAACAGGATTGTCTTCAGTTGGAATTAAAGGAGGGTACAACCCCGATTAAACCTTTATAAAATGTTTTTTCTTCGTTTCTCAAAGTGCCAGGTTCCTTATGAAAACTGAACATCACGGTGTAACTTTACCCACAAGTTTATTTGCATCCGGAACAGTACAGTGTTCTTCATCCTATTATGATGAAGTAGGCAAATTTCCGGGTCCAGCCGATTCCTTCCCAAAAATGAGATTCTGATTCCAATTGAAGATCAGTTTCTATTCAGAACAACTGACACTGGGCTACCGAAAACCGCCATATTATTCATGAAGTTCCTCACCACACGTAGAATTATCAGCCTCTAATTTACGGCACAAAACTTGAGCCACACGTTTATGTAAATTGTATTTAATTTTGTTTCCCCACAACTAACAAGAAATGAAAGATTGTGTGGCTGGTTTCACCAGGATTCAGCTATAGCACATACTGTTGGTAATTCTATGCATGAATTGTGAAGTGGCTATGGTGACAGAATAATAAGTCGAGGATTCTGGCCCCCTCGTTCCCCTGATCTGTCACCATGCGATTTTTATTTATAGGGAACTTTAAGAATAAAGCATGTGCATTAAACCCGCAAAGTTGCAGGAATTGAACGACAATATCATGAGAGAAATACAGGCAATCAGTAAACATGAATTTTTGCGAGTATACCACAGTTGTTTTCGGAGATATAGGTAATTTGTTCACGTTGGAGGTCATCAATTTCAACATCTGATGTAATACAGGTAAATCTAATGCAAGTTAGTACAGTAGTTAAGTATCCCGTACCCGTAACTTGCGCGTAACTCTGGCGGAGAGCGCGTCGGTCCTAGCCCGGTCCCTTGTTGCCGCGGGGCGGTTCGGCCGGTCAAGGAACGCACGGTATTATTAACTCCCCACCCCCCAAAAAAGGTTGGGCAAAATGAAGATATCAACTTAAAGGTAGCTAATATAATCTCTTAGATAACTGGTTATCAATGGGTCATTACAAAAGGGTAAAAAGCCGTTGTGATGTAAATGAGAAGAAGAGCGTGTTTTTTGTTGAGTTAACACGCAAAAAGCTGATGACCTACAACACAAGCCCAGCAGGGAGTTTATCTCCACAGTCTTGTTACTGCTCTTTAATCATGCCTCCCATCTCTCAAGGATTTCCTTGCTGGAATCATTGGGGCTCTGCCAAGCACTTCCACTGTTGTTCATTTCAGCGAGGACGTTTTTTTTAAACAGAAAAGCTCGAACGTGCGTTTTCCATTCAATTAATTTCGCTTGCGCAAACCTTTTATTCATGCAATGAGACCATCGTCATAAATACAGCCCCTTCCTCCCGCTTTATGCAGCTTCCATATTTGAGACTGTATATCTTGCACAGTTCTCTTTCTATGCATCTACACTGTTATTGAGATTTTGTTCATAATAAAACTCTTTCAGCAGCAAATAGCGAAAAATAATGTCAAGTGCACTCTCCAATAATGGCGCTTCAGATCCCTTCTTCTGGTGCAAGAAACGGGGTCGGATAAAGGAAGTCGTTAAAACGCTGGTCTTTTATGTAAACATAATGACGATGTAAATGACGCAGATATATACAACCTCCAGCAAATGATTTAGCAGTATAAATTCTCCTAGGGAGAATGTGATGAATGTGAAAACACTCAAGCCTACCTTATGCACAATGTAATCTTAAATTTAACTAGCAGTAGGTATAAAGAAATTCTAATAGTGTAATAGCTGCGATTACTAATCTTTGGAACTTTTTACTTGTGCACTTTGAGTTCATGTTCGTGTGGTAACAAACGTGGATTTCATTAAACTTCCTTAAATTAACCCTGTGGTATTGCTAGGGACAGGAATTATATGAAAATGCATATTTTTTCTCTGTTGCCAGAAAGTGTGCTCAATTGGCATGTGGGTGAATTACTAAATTTCTAACAATTTAAATAAGATTTTAATGTGCATATCATGACATATTTTACACATTTTGTTAATATGCATAATATTTCTGTATTTTCCAAATATCTTGCATATTTGCTTGTTTTGCATAGAACATTTAAGATTTTTATTTATTTGTTGTGAATTTGCTTCATATACAAAATATATGAATCGGTCTTGAAGCTTGGCAACACTGATAGAAACTTTATATTGGGAGACGTCATATTGGGAAATCCCCGCTTTATCTTGTTTGTTTAATCAATATGGCAGTACAAATGAAGGTGGGTGTTAAGGGTTCTCGGAATTATGTTCCACTTATTAATTTAGTTTTAATTGCACTTTATTTATAATAAATTGTATCGTATTAAATGAATGAATTTCAAAATATTCAAGTGTTACTTTATAGTTTGCTTTAGAAATTCTCTTCCGAAATTTGATAGTAGGTTCACAAATCACAATAATTCCTCATTTCATCATTTGTGAGTAGAGACTTGAAATCAGAGGAGTGTAGCTTGTATAAAGTTTCTGTTTTTATAGAATCATGCCCAAAGTAAAAGTGAGTGACAAAGTTAGGTTACAGGGATATCAACACAAGTTTGAAACAGATTTGATAACTACAGATGGTAGAATTTTGTATGTAGAGCATGTGAGAAAATGGTTAGTTGTGAAAAGCGTTTTCTAGTACTTCAACATTTGAATACTATAAACACAAGACAATATCAAACTTAAATCCACAAAAACTATCCCTGTTCAAACACTGTTAAGTAAATTTTCAGACAGTAATTTTTCACACTTCTCCTGCAATTTGTGTGAAGCATTTTAGCGGCAGACATTCCACTGTGGAAACTCACCAATCTCCAATCTACTCTTCGCAAAAATTATATGAAGAGGTGCTACATTCTCACAATTACAAATATTAGACAACAGATTCGAGATAATTTTGTATGGGTGTCAGTCGACGAAATGCCCAATTTTTTAATGATTCATTGAACTTTCTATGTCTTGCTGGTATCCAGTATGAGCGTGTATTACTCATTGTAATTGATGTTGCGAGTTACATGATAAAAGTTGGCACTGCTCTGAAAGTTATATTTTCAAATAGACATTTGACTTCTCTTGCACATTGGGTTGCGGAAAAAAAATGTTCAAATTTCTCGCTTATAGATAAGCTGTTGTCTTCTGTAAAGAAACTATTGTTAAAGCACCCTATAGAAAACAAGCTTTCAAAGTAACCACACCGAATGTCCCAGTTCCACCAGAATCTATTATAACGCGTTAGGGAACATGTTTATGTGCCGTTCTCTATTACACCGAGCATTTGGAAACAATCAGGACTGTGGGGAATACATTTGATTCCAGAAAGTCTGAATCAATTAAAATTGCCCAAGATATATTAAAGAAGTCAGAAGTAGAAAGTGACTTTTTCTATATATCTGCATATTTCTCTTCTTCTATCTGCCATAACTTATTTGGAAACAAACAACACTAAATTCTCCAAATCGTTAAGTACATTCAAAACCACAATCTCTAAATTGAATTCAGTACCTGGAACCATTGGCCATGTAGTGAAGGAAAATGCATGTAGTATTGTTTCAAAAACCCAGGACACAAACAAATGTGTGAGATTGAAGAAATCTTAGCAGGAAAGCGTTCGCAATAGTCTAGTGAAAAGTCATTCAGTGTTAATCAAATAGCAGCTTTTGGGCATGCACCTCTATCATCCTGTTAGGTGTAGAGAAGCTTTTCCTGCTATAAGAATACCTTAAGGAGCAACAGTAGGTGGCTAACAATGGAAAATGTAGAACATTTGGTGATCGTAAACTGCTACAAAAAAGATGAGACAGAAGAGAACTAAATATTAGTACTCATGGTTTATTTTTTCTTGTATAAGGAAAATATATTCTGATCTTTTAATATAAATGATACATTTTGACAAGTTAAATCATTCGTTTGGTTTTTGCAATGTTTTAATCTTCAGATTTCTAAAAATTGACTTAAATCTTGATTTTTTCTTACCTTAATAATGATGTTTGAGTGTTTTATATGGACATATTTATGTGCATATTTTGGAAGTTTTCACTGCATAAATGCATGCATATTAAAGGGATTATAATAGCATATTATCCCTGTACCTGGTTATTGCTATTAGACCACAGTGGTATAGCGCCTGCCTATAGCGGGACTTTTTTACAGATGTGAACTAATTCTGATGATATAACAACAGTACAACAAAAGAAACAAAAACAGAAATTCCGTCGCGTCAATTTCCCCCTGCTAATGCACTTAAGTTTCCTGGATCTCGTTTTACTCCATCTCCTCTGGTTCTTTGAGCTTGTAATCTAGTCGATCTCTTGAAATCCAATGTCTTTATCTTTTGTTGCTGTCTATTCCTCTGAGGTTCTCGACTCTTCTTTAATTCTAAGTATTCTTTCATTCATGTACATTAACAGTACATCCTCCTTGTTCCTAAAAATGTTCCAAAAATACTATGAACGGATAATACAAATGCATCAATTTGTGAAATATGACAATCATGCAATATTATTTACTCAGATAATCTTCCTTTACTTTGCTTCCAAACCTCTCGCTAGTTGATTCAGAGCTCCTAATCATTTACTCCAGGTAGCGCATCAGGGTGAAGTATTTGCAATATCTTTACATAAAGGCAGGTACTAGAGAAACAAACTGTTTATGAACAGTTTGTAGAACACCAACTCAAACAAATACTTTCAATGGAATATAATGCTACTGCTGCACAACACTTTTTTGAGATTTAACACATTTAAATAGAAACAAAGTAATGTACATAAACTGTCCCATATACACTTTCGCCATAAAACTAAACATGCATACTTTGTTGTGAGAAACAATAGGAGTAACCTAAACTTGAGCTTTCTGCTCCAAGTATCACACTGGAGGGGTAACACGAGGATGAAAAGTGTTGTGCTTTGAAGGGATGAAGGAACACCCTTCAGTGTTGGGTGAGCGATGTTGAGGTACGTGTGATGACTCTTCCAACATATAATTAGAGGGAGCTGGAGAAGTTGTGACGCCTGTAGGGAGGTGGGGACTCTCTTGTCGAAGAGAATAGCGGTAGCGGCGTTCTTCACATTTTGTAGGTAAGTGCGTCGTCATGACGTAAATAGGTCGAGGGCGACGATGGAAAACTTGGTCAGCACATCCAAGAAACGTAGTACTACCGTATGTGTTCTGACGTTAGCTTTTAAAACAAAACATAAGGAAAGTGAAGATTTCAAATCTCAGATTTTAGAGGTTTCACACACATCATTGTCTGCCTCACATACTTTCATATAGGCACTGTTTCTAGCACTTATTGATGCGGTATAGTTGACAGTAATCATCAATCAAATATTTCCTTCCTCAAAAT